>APFE030325891.1:60124-97336 GCA_000404065.3 Pinus taeda
AGGCATGTTTACACACCATGAATACACATTATGACACAACCATACCTCATAAAATCTCTTAGAATGATTGTCATGTGCGTGATCCTAAACCTTATGGCGGAATGATAACCTATCATGACCTGGAGAAGACATCAACTGACGAAATGTGGACGGACTTAATGACTCATCTCCCCAGACTTGACATTTCAAGAAAACGCGCTACAAAAACCCAGAATCCCCAATTTCGTAGCGCAGACAATTATGAATTGACAAAAGGCGCTACGAAATGGCTGGTAAATGATACGCTGTGAAAAGGTGGAAAACATCATTGCGCAGCTAAATTGGCCAATCAGACTGCGCTGCGAAACTGCGCAAAATACAAATGACGCAAACAAGACAAGACATGCCTTAAACAATAATGATGGAGGGTATCTAACGGTTTTTCACAAGGACTCACATCAATACCTTTTGAAATTCTAATTTCAAAATGACACACATAGAAACCTATTCACTAAACAAAATTTTTTTATATGAAACTTTGGACATCATTATATACGTGGACTATGGTTCTAAGTGATAACACATGTCTTCATATCTTTGCTAGTATTTTGTAATTATTCAAGTTTTGCTACAGTTAGGGTCTTCTTAATTTCTGATTTTTTGTCTACTTTATTTTTTAGATTTCAGATCTATTTCTACAATTTTTGGATTTCAAATTTCCTTGGTCCCATAATTCCTTTAGTTCATCTACCAAGGGTTCCAAATACACATGAATGTCATTGCCTAGTTGCTTGGTACAAAGTATTAACAATGTTAGCATACAAAAATTCCTTTTTGAGTACAACCATGGTGGAAGGTTGTATGTAACTAATAGTACATGCCAAACACTGTATGTGATACTCAAGTCTTCAAAAAGATTAAATCCATCTACTGCTATTGCAAGTCGTACATTGTGAGGTTCGCTAGAAAAAATTAGGCCATTTGTCATCAATAGTTTTCCATGTTGGGCTATCAACAGGGTGGCGCATTTGACCATCATTGTTTCCATTCTCATGATGCCACCTCATTTTTCGTGACATGTTTGCAGAGCTATAATGAAAAATATTTTTTTCCATAATATAATATATTATCATATAATAACACTATGACAAATGTTAAATATGATACAAGAAGGGGAAAACTTGAATAAAATTATAGTGTTCAAGATCATACCTATACATTCTTTTTAGCCTTGGTGCTATGGGAAAATATATTAACACCTTGGTTGGAACACCTTTCCGCACCTTTTGAGATTGAGCATCCACCTTCCATTGAGATTTGACACATGTTGGGCATTGATATTTACTTTGATAACTTCCTCGATATAAAATGCAATCATTTGGACGTGTATCATAGCAGAGTTTAATCCCAATGATTTTATCAACTTTTCTGCAACATATGCAGAATCTGGAAGTGTGTTATCTTCAGGAAGCACATATTTTTGCAGTTTTAACATTTGGTCAAAAATTTTATCAAACCATTCACTCTTCACTTTCAGATTGTAAAATTCTACAGTGGCTAATAGTTTTGTGAAGTCAACACAACCTGGGTACAATGGACTCTTGGCATGTTCAATAAGATTCTTATATTCAATAAGTTCATTTAGTACATTTATTGATGTCAACCCCTCATTATCACAACTCTTATTGATGTTTTGATTAAGACATCGATTGAGATCATTCACCATTTCAAGCATTTGATCACCGACAATGGTTGCATCATCATCATCATTTAGAGGTTCACTATCATTCTTAGATAATGTTTCATGCTCATCAACCTGATTATCATAATCATGTTCCACAAAATGTTCATAGCCCTATTAATAAGAAAATCAAAATTTATGTTAATAATTTTATGGTTTTTATGAAAATTTAAATCAATGATGTTTAGTATTTACAGAGTTTTGAATACATATTTATACAAATATGTGGAAGCTATTGTGACTCTATGTAACAGACTCCACATATTGGCCAAAACATACATATCTGAATATTTATTTGAAGGTTGATACTATCCTAAATTCTAACATCCCCCTCAACACACAAATATTGTCACACAAAAGCTCCCAAAATTTTGCTTACTTGTGATGGAAAACAAGTTGGTGTTGAATGCAACTTCTCTTGCAAGTCCAAAACTCTTCTTTGCCATTCACTCTTAATGGTCTTCCATCACTTTCACATCGAAAGTAGAACTTCCAACTTGATGTAGAACTTGCTAAGCAACCATCATTTAACCCTCAAACATTATCTCTACTAGGACGCCCACTAGACTCTTTCTTCATGCTACATGTTACCCCTCCTTCTAGCAGGGGTACATATAGTCAAATTCTTCACTTTTATTTACAATATTAGAGTCCAGACTTGAGACATGACTATTTTTGGCCATTTTCACATTTCCCAATGGACTTCATGGATCCTATTGCACAGGGTCACCACTCGAAAATTCAATAAGGGCTCCTTGTGATAAGCAAGAGGCATACTGGACATGCCACATTTAAATTTTAGCAAAAGGATGATATTTCAAGGTGAATTTCATCTCTGATGGGAACAAGGGCATAGTATATTCCATGGGCATAAAGGTGGCAAAGAAAATAGACATTGCATGCATTTCATTCTACATTGCATGTAGCTCATAAGGCCTCCTATCAAGCATGCAAACATTTTCAACCTCAGAAGAAGAGGGTCATTGGTAATCTCAAGCCCCATGCAAGCAATTTGAACTCTCCTAGCCAACATGAGGGATTAGTAAGGTGGCATAGGTATATTTCCCTAAATAAAAAATGATCAAATAATGGCTTGTGGGCATACCCAAGCTGAAAAGTAGCCTCTCCAAGCAAAACACTCCAATCAATCAAGACATCACCAAAGGAAAGGGAATGTTGCTAGTCAAAGGTTTAAGGGAGTCAACTAGCTATTAGGGGTCTAGGAAGGTTCCAATTTGAAATATGAATGTTAAAGCATCCCATGAATATGAAATGAAAAAAAGTTGGCATAACAACATCAATTCAAAACAAAGCACACATAAAGCAAACCCTTCAACATATTTAATCAAAGGAAGATGAAAAAATGCATAATTCCTAGAGGCATGTTGTCTCAGAACTATATCTAAAACCCTCAATGCATCTTGTGCTTTATCATAAACCTCCCCTTGAATAACAGCCTGCATGGCTTTCATTGAGATCTTTGCAGCAAATTTGATTTCTACCTTGAATTTCTCCCCTCTATCTTCTCTTCCCTTTTTTTGATTGCTTAATCTGACTGCAGCTTCCATTTCCAATAGGCTTAATTAGTTAACCACAACAATTAAAATGAACAAAATGCATCAGCATTACACTGTCATCCCAACCTACCTGAGATTTAACACTAGAGCATAGAAGTATGGCATTCAAAGACTGATGTATGATCCTTATTCCTACAACTGCAACTAATGCTAGAGCCTAGGACTTGAAATAATAAATTATCACGCCAACACTTTGCACCCATTTCACCCATCATTAATATTGAAACCTGGGGTGTTGACATGAAAGAAGATTGCATGGCAGCTGATGGAATCATCACAACATGTGGAGACACCATGCCTAGCAGTTCAATTCTAGGCAAAGCTCTAACCCCAACAAATGGTAGCATTGCTGGGACATCCTATTCCAATAGATATCAATGATTTTGCCTAGCAGTCCCATTTTCTCTTCCTGCAATATTACACTCACTCAACATTTAAATAGAATATATAGCAAACCAATGACTATAATTGGTTCTACTACAAGCAGAAAAACATGGTGTCTTGATGACGGAGAAAATAAAGTTGTCCTATGAGATATTCTTGAGAGATGGATGTATAAAGTTAGATTAATCTCAATCTTTACAGAGGATATTAAATAGACCTTAATATCATTCCAAATAAGTCAACATACATTAGGAAGAAAAAAATGAAACTTTATCCTCTTTAGAAAGAAAGAGCTAATAATAAATTTAATCATCAGCAAAGCCCTGACCACAAGGTTTCAAACAATGGATATCTATTCTGCCAAGGATTGAAAACATGCTTGATTTTTTGTCTAAGAAATTTACAAGGAGATGTTTACATGAAGTAACATTACAAGGTTCAAAGAGTATGGTAAGTCAAGTGGAGCATGAAGCATCAACCTTAAAGTTCCTTATGAAGACAACAAAGCCCTTGTTCATATTAATTATAGTATGAAATTATGTTCGAACAGAGGAAGGCACTTTATCCAGTACAATGGGATAGCATCAGAATCATGAAATTGCCAAGGCCTACAATCGACATCTAGAAAGGATAATAATACTCTGCCATAGAGAATTTGATACGTTGTTCTAACCAGAGATACTCTCATCCTTCAAATTGCAAAAATATTACATATCCATGGCTTGATCTAAGGTATATCTGTGTCAATTTCATATCAATCCCTTCCTCAAAAGATGCTGCTCTATTGCAAGAAATTCTTGTAGGTAAGTGATGGCCTTATTTCAAGGTAAATTTCATCTCTAATGGGAACAAGGGCATAGTATATTCCATGGGCATGAAAGTGGAAAATCAAATAGACATTGCATGCATTCTATTCTACATTGCATGTAGCTCATAAGGCCTCCTATCAAGCCTGCAAACCTTTTCAACCTCAAAAGAATAGGCGCGTTGGTAATCTCAAGCCCCATGTAAGCAATTTGAACTCTCCTAGCCAACATGAGGGAGTAGTAAGGTGGCCTAGGTATAACGCCCTAAATCAAACATGATCAAACAATGGCTTGTGGGCATCCCCAAGCTGAAAAGTAGACTCTCCAAGAAAAACCTTCCAATCAAGTAGGACATGGCCAAAGGAAAGGGAGTGTTGCTAGTCAATGGTTTAATGGAATCAACTAGCTATTAGGGGTCCAGGAAGGTTCCAATTTGAAATGTGCATGTTAAAGCATCCCATGAATATGAAATGCAAAAAAATTGGCATACCAACATCAGTTCGAAACAAAACACACATAAAGAAAACTCTTCAACCTATTTAATCAAATGAAGATGAAAAAATGTGTACTTCCTAGAGGTACTTTGTCTCAGAACTATATCTAAAACCCTCAATGCATCTTGGGCTTTATCAGAAACCTCCCCTTGAATAACAGCCTGTAGGGCTTTCATTGAGATCTTTGCAACAAATGTGATTTCTACCTTGAATTTCTCCCCTCTATCTTCTCTTCTATTTTTCGACTGCTTAATCTGACTGGACCTTCCATTTCCAATAGCCTTAATTAATTAACCACAACAATTAAAATGAACAAAATGCATCAACATTACATTGTCATCCCAACCTACACGAAATTTAACATTGGAGCTCATGTATGATCCATATTCCTACAACTACAACTAATGCTAAAGCCTAGGACTTGAAATCATAAATTATCATGCCAACACTTTGCACCCATTTCACCCATCATTAATATTGAAACTTGGGGTGTTGACACGAACTAAGACTACATGGTAGCTGATGGAATCATCCCAACAAGTGGAGACACTATCCCTGACAGTGCAATTCCAGGTAAAGCTCTAGCCCCAACAAATGGTAGTATTGTTGGGTGTTGTGGTGAAAATACAACCCCCCCATTATTGATTTGTTCACTTCAAATAATAGGGACCCTTTCTATAAAAAAATTTGGCTAAACACCTTTTAGGATTTGCATTTAGTTAATTATCCTATGCTTTTGTTATTTTTTCATTTTCTTTCGATTCTTGTTTTCATTGCTTTGTTGAAATCAATTTTTGGCAAGCTTCTCATTGATACTTGTTTCGCGTCGTGTGGTCAACTAGTTTGTAAATGGCACTCATTTGAAGTCTAATCATTTATCTAGCCTGGGTTAAAATGCGTAGAATGTACAATATTCCATTTTTGTAATTAAATTAGTTCAATAATGTATTTGTTTTAAATATTAACCCCTAGTTAGTTATTACTAACATTTTTCATTCTTTTATTTATACAGCGAAAACATGAAGCAACGAGATTTTAGTAATTTACTCCAATAAATTACTAATCTCGAAAAATCAAAATGTCAAAATAGCTGTAGTTTTTTTTTTTTTAATCAAAATGGTTATAATTTAGATAGAAAAATTATGTTTTAAATAATTTCATAATTAAACTCAACATCATTAAAATAAAACCCAAAAAAAATAATAATATAACCTATATATATATATGATATTTTTTTATTACCCAATCAGAAGATCGAATTGGAGCTCTCAAATGTGAACAATTCTTATAAACCCCAACTTCCCGATTTACCGATTGCGAAAAAAGCATAGAGACATTAACTTATATTTGGTTTTAGTTTGAAAATTACCCGTACGTAAATGGATAACGTAAAGTGATAATATATATTACACAATCGGATCGGAGCTTTGCATTGTGACAAGTTTAAAAAAACCTCCATAATCCATGCTCCGTATGGCCGATTGCGAAAAAGCGTAAGACATTAAAGTCATAATAAAAGGCTTTGTAATTCATTTGGAGTTTTCAAATCCACTCACGTATGAGTGAAATGGTAAGATAGTTTAAGTTTAATATATTTAAATTGTTTATTAATATTTAATATATTAAATTTAAATAATTTAAAGTAATTCATAAATAAAATTTAATTATTATTTAAATTAAATTAATTAGTTATAAATAGTTTAATTATATATCAGTTAGTTAAATTAATAAATAGTTTATTAAATTATTAGTTTAGTGTATGATTATAATTAATTATTAGATCATTAGAGTTTAATTTAAAATTAGATTTTTAATTAAAATTTTGATTTTTTAGCTTAGTAATAGAAATTTCAGAATTGTGCTAGATTTGACTCATCAATTTTGGAGGCTCATAGATTGAGTTTTACTAGGCCAAATGAGGCCCAGGATGGCTCATTGGAAAGATAAAATCAAGGAGAACATTTTTCAGGAGGTTTCACTAACATATTTGGTCATTTTTTGGGTCGACAATCAGGGAGAAAATCAAGCTCTGAATTTAAAAAAAAAATCAATTTTTTGAGTTTTATTTTTTGCATTTTCATTTGTCCAAGCTTCTTCTCAATGCAGATTCATTCTTCAATGATATCCTTGGCGAATTAAACCATCCCAAACATCAATAGAGAGCCTATATTTTATTTTTAATTATTTATTTAAATTGAATTTGATTAGATTTGTTTTAATGCCAGAAATGATATTTTGATTTTATAGTTGCATCTTAATCCATTTTGATTTCTTTTTGCAGGAAAACAGTAGAAGAGATATGGAGAAAAGGATCTCAATCAATGAGGATTCTCCAGCAATTAAAAATTGGAATTTTGAAGCAAATAAAATTGGATTGAGAAAAAAAAAATTCAAAAAACTTTCCTCTCAAGAATTCATTTGCAAATATTATAAATAATAGATTGTAGAATGTAATAGGGGGCTCCTCTTCTCTACAATTCTAGACTTCTAAAAGCACTTCTGCAATAAGAATTTAGAGTTGTAAGGAGGAGAAAAAATTTTAGATCTAAGGATTATTGAGGATTTTTCTTTTATATCTTGAATTATGTATGATGGGCAAAGTTTGCACTATTGTAGCTCTAGCTTTGAAAGCAAAAGTTCAAGCAATGTAAAGGACTGTTGGAGACCAAAGTCAGAGAAATGGATGCAATAAATTTGTATTATTAATATTATTATTTCAAATACTAGTTTCATTTTTATGATAATAGGAATGTGTCGTTTTATTCATGTTTATGCACTTTTGTCGATATGGGTAATTTGTCTCAATGTTGTTATTATATATATCTGATCTTATGGATAAAATTCTAATGTCTGAGCAACTATTTACTCAAAAATCTGTCTTATAAAACTGATTTATTAAATAGTAATGTGTTGTGAACTATTTCCCTATATTATTGTTTAATTATTGGATTTACTGATTTGATAATCAATATCATTTTTGTGAATTACTTCCTAGAATGTTGTTGGTTTATTATTTCAGTTAAGAGGTCTCCATAGGATCTATTTCAGTATTTATAAATGTCAGTTAATTGAACTACTTCCTTAGCTTGATATTAACTTAAAGCCAGACATATTTAAATCCTTGTCATTTAATTATCTTGCTCTTAGTTGGATTAGATTTATATCTGCCTAATTGAGATAGGATTAAGATAGTTCATTTTTCTTGCATCTTAGAATAAGTTTGCATTTAGATTAAATTCTACATTATTTTAAGTCCTCTTCTCAAAGAAGCAAAATTTTAGTTGTGGCTTAGCTGAACTCAAATCAACTTAAGGGTCATTCCCTTACCTAATTAATAAGAAGAAGTGATCTGATATCCCTGTCTATTGGTAGTTAAAGATACATTATAAACCAATAACGATAGTGAGAAGGTAACTAAACCTAGTTAAATGAGTCGGAGCCACCACTCCAAACAGAAAAGGAGTTGCTTTAAGGTCTGGACCGGATGGTTATCCCCCAATGTTGAGGCAGACATTTTTAGCCCTCGACATTTTTCGCACTAGAAAGAGGGCCTAAGATTTGTTTTCTATTGGAGTCTTTTCAATTTTAAATCATGATGGCTCCTCTTAAACTTCCAATTTAAATTTGCATCCATGGACGTGCATCTTCCAATACTCCAGCTGAAGTGGTAAGACTCTTGTCTCAGGTAAAGTTTAATGGTAAGAGAAATTCTTCTGCTTTCAATCATGTCTTTCAATTTATTCAAAATGTTTCAAATTATGATTTTCAAGGAATTGATGAAGGCATTTTACGCAGAATTTTTACTCTTACATTCGCGGGAAAAGCCAGAAACTAGTGTAGAACTCTTCTGGTTGCCTCAATCCACAACTATGATCAATTTGTTACAATTTTCATTTGTAAATTTGACAGCTATGATTATGAACAGGTATGTAATGAAATTTAATATCTACAAATGTTTGAAAATGAGTCTATTATTGATTTTAATATTCGATTTCATTTGAATTGTTCAAGACTCAAAATCGAAGATAAACCTATAGAAGAAGAATCACTAGATTGGTTTGAATAGATTTGTTCTCCTCCCATTCCCAATCCATATAAAATTAGTTCAAGATTTGTTGCATCCCCTTCCAACATAAATGAGAATTCTAATATGGATGTCCAAATAAATTGTGATGAAGTGGTTTCACAAAGCTTGGAAAATATTTCTATTCAAATGCAAGAAGACAACAAGAGTAATTTTGGAGAAAGAGCTACATTGGAATATGAAAATTACTCTGTATTAAATTCAGAAAATCAGATTGCAAATCATTAAGTACAAGCAGCAATCAAAGTAAATAATAGCATGCAAAATGGTGTACAAATTTCTAATTTTTTCCATGATGAACAAATGCCGAAATCAGAGTAGCAAAGCAAATTTCTTCAAGAAAGTGGGAGTAGACAAAGGAATGATCTACAATCTGAAATTTACAGTAAGTATAATGTACAAAAGTTCTCAAATAGAGACATTTTTAATTGCATTATTTCAGATTCACATTTTTCCATTTATCTTGATATTTTTAATGATGGTAATTTTCCCCCTCTTGGTATTAATGATATTTCAGAAGATAAAGAGGATGATCTAAATGAATTACCAATAAGTTTTTATCAAGATAGAGAAACAATTATTGATCATTGTTTTTCCATTGATGAACATGAAATTGTTATTTCTCTTCGTTTTGATATATTAGACAGAAACAAAGGGAATTCTAGAGAATATTGTGAAGTCATTTATGATAATTACTCTAACATTGAGGATGTTGATTATTATCCTCATCAGAAAATTCAAATAACATCTGAGAATGAAGTACGTTTCAATTTAGAAATTATTCCAACCAATCTTCATTCTAGAGTAGCAAATTATCTTCATGATTTCATCATTCGAGGAAACATTCCAATTTATGATTCATATCATGATCTAGCTCTTATTCTTACTCATAATCATAATTCTCTTTCTAATTCATAAGTTGGAATTGGCAATTATTCAAATTCTATAATTCTGGTCAATCCTTGTGAAAAAGAAATTATTTCAAAACAATCCCAATTGTGCTGTAACATTACTTGTAACAATACTGATTTCATTTTAATTTTTCTCTTACACTTATTTTTTTAAATTTATATTTATTTTATGATTTTATTTTTCAAATTTTTTGCACTTTATGCTGGCATATTGAGCACTTTACTATCAAACACTCAATTGATGCATTGCTCTATTCCGAAATGCAAGTTTCATATTATAATCATGAACATCAAAAGCTATTAATGTGTCAATTTTAATCGATTTTCATCTTTTATCAAAAGTTTCTATCTTCTCAAAGGCAGTCTCAACAAGAGAATGTATTTTTACAATATGGCCAGCAATCCAATTCAATTAATAATCTTCCATTATATCTAACAAAGTTGCATCCATTTTTCATTAACTCATTTGAAAAATATGTGGAAAGTTTTCCTTCATGGAAGATTGTCAATAATTTAACATTTGTAAATAACACTAACAATTTTCTTTAGGCCTTTGGATCTAAAATCTCATAACCACAATATGGCCTATCATCTCATCTTTTGAACATTTCCCAACCCTTAATAGAAACTCATCCAGATTTTTATGATGCAATTGGTATTCAATTGGAAATGAAATTTAAAAAAAAAGAGATTTTAATTAAGCTGCTAACAATAGTTGTAAATTCTACTTACAAATTTAATTTTCTTAGTTCAATTGGATTTGTATTTTTATTACTAACATTTGAATTGTACATATATGTAGGAATAAAAATGAGAGAATGGTTACATTGGAAATATGAATATACTTAATCATTTTCATGTATATGGTTAGAATAGGAGTAGAATTAATTTAGTTTGTTTGTTTTATGTAGTTAATTTATTCTTAATAGTTCTAAAGATAAAAAATAAAGCAAAGCAATCATTCATTCTCATACATGTTCAGGGAAATATTTTCCTCTCATTAAAAAATTTCTAATTCTTGCTTCTCATTTTTAAATATCAATTTTTTTTTTTTGCAGCAATACCTCTACGCAGAACTACATCTCTGCCTATTCCGAATAATGTCTTTGCTTTAATTGAATTCGCACTTGGCACCAATCACCTCAAAGTCACTTTTATCCATTTCAAGATGTCCTTGTAAGATTTTCTTATGAAATTTATTTGTTAAAGGTTTTGAAGATACAAAGCTTCATGATCTCATTAATCACATGAAGTTTATATTATCTTCCTTGAAATTTGTTAAAATGACCTTAAGGGTGTCTATGCTGTTGTGTGCATATGTTCAAATCTGTGTGTTTCCACAATTAGTGGCTTTATTCCATTCTAATCTTTAGTTTATTATCTATTGTTGCAATCTACATCATATTTATTTACTAAAGGCGTTATTAAACAGTGATTATAATAATACATGTTTTTCTCAAGTTAACTCAGAATGATCAGAGGTAATAAATTGTTGTTGCAATTCAAAAAGAAGCATCTTTTCATATTATTTCTAGTGAATTTTATAAATTTCAGATTTCCTAAACATGAATAAACCCGATTTTATTCAGCTTGATTGCCAACTCTAATTTAGAATAAATAATTAGATGAGTTTGAAAAAAGTCATAATTTTGATAAATCAAAGAAAGAATTTGAAGATTCATGAGGAAAAATCCACAAACAATTTCTTTCTAGGTTTTCATTTGTTTTTAAAACTTGAAGTAAGTAGCAAACCCATTTCAAATTTGCAACAAGTTCAGGGAAATTTTATTTTGTGATTCATTAGAATTTGAGCATTCTTTAACTTTGTTTTCATTCATTAGAAAACCCAATTCAAATTTAAAACAGTATCGCAAAATTCACGTTTGAACTGTTTCAACTTGATTTTCATATTGTTGATACTACAGTGAATATATATTTGAAATATCCCATCGGAAGCGACTCTTAGTGTTTACCAATAAAAAAATCGTTGATACAAGACACCCGATGTGTTACCTCATTCAGTTTCTCATAAAATACCATATTGCGTTTCACATATCATATTTTTTCAGTTGAGTATACTCCCATTATCTTGAATCATCGTTCTCTGATAATCGACCTTATTAATATTGCGACATCCACATAATTCTAGACCCGATATGAAAATTAAATCAAGTTCACAAGAAATATCAAGTCCATTTAATCGAAATAGTGATAGGAGCATAATTTTAAAAGAACTGATGTCTCGGATTCGATATGTTATTAAAACGCCATCATAAAGTTATCGGGTCCACTCTTCATTGCATATCGGCATCACAAGAATTATATTGTGTTTCATTTTGTACTTAAAGTTCATCAATCGTCGATTCGCTATGTCATCCATCCATCACCAATATCGCAAGAATCATATTGGCATTTCCTACATGACTATTCTTTGATATTCCGAATATGCCAATCGCTTCATCACATGGCCATACCACTATTCTGAATCTGCGATGCCCAATGTGCAATGTGTAAAGTACAAATCGTAAAATGTGATGTGCGATCTGCAAATCGCAGCATGATTGTCCCCGATTCACAATATAATAGTTCTTCAATAGTGTGATCACTACATCTCATCGCACATATTTTTTTCGCATGATCTCATATCGGCAATTTCCTATTTCAATCTCCGATGTGATAAACTGCAATGCATGCCTCTACATGCAACGCGAATCATCTGATAAGGCATTGTGTTAATTTAAAGCAATCTTGGGTGACCACTATGGTAAAAAAGCAATTGATGACAAATTTGCAGCATATTCAAATCATTTCGATTTCTCATACATTTCAGTTTTAAATATATAATTCCATAGTTTAATAAGAAATTCAAGACCTTTCTATATTCATATTTAAATTTCATTATCTTGGATTTGGTCTTAATTCTGGACAATTTATAAAATCATGAAGTTTATATGAAACTTATAATATTTTGAGAACATTCATTACTTCAAATTCCCATTCTCATTTTTTATGAATTTGTTTTAATTTCAATTCCCTTGAACACAAAACAGTCCATTGTTACATTTCACTGCTTTTTTAGTTTAAATAAAAAAAATAATGATTTTGGGTTATAGGATTTTGGTTAGTTTGACTTCTTCATGTTTTTAATGATAATTAAAATAAGAAGTCAGCTAGTTTGGAGAAACTGATACCTTTCATATACCCACTTTCATTAATTTCTATTTCGTTACTCTAGTTTTGTTTTTAAAATTATGGTGATATAAAAATAAAAATAAAAAAATAATCCTATTTTGCAGCGCCTCATAAAAGCTTTCAATCCTCCACCAGATCATATTTTGGAAGTCTTATACTCTTCTCCTGGTTTTATTTCAAGAAGTAGCGATAATTTTCATTGAAACAGCCACATTAGGAAGTTTTTGAACCTTTAATCTGTTTCTTTAAGCATTCCATTTTTAGAAAACGATTAAGATGATGCTTTGAAACAAGAAGATTGACATCAGTCAGAAATTTTTCATTGAAGCCGAATTTTATCATCACTACTATCTAAGGCCTAAAACATTTACAACCTTGCAAGGTATGATTTTTCTAAATCTCGACATAAGAAGGAATAATTACATGATTATTTTCTTTCACCTCATTTTGTTGAGGCATTGGTATCTTTCAAAACTTGGATTTTTTTTTCCATTTTTAAAATTTCTTCATTTTTATTTTTGTTTACTGATTTCTTTTCTCACTTTGGCTTAAGAATTTTTTCTTTCTCTTTCTCTTTTTTTTTTTTTTTTTTTTTTTTTTTTTTTTTTTTTTTTTTTGTGACTTTGCCATGATTTATATGGAAAGCCTTCTTGTTACCTAACAATGGTCGGCATACATAGGGAAAAATTGTTAATAGTTACCTATTAGCTTTTTCTTAAAATATCTTAATAAAGTTTAATTTTCTTATTATAAAGGTAAACATACTTAAAGAAGAGATTACAAAACAAGAGAAATTGACAAAGTATCATAAAATCTGGAAAAAAAGAAAAAAAAAATAATAATAATAATAAATAAAAATTAAAAATTAAAAATAAAAATAAAAATATTTTTTATGAAAATTGTAATTATTTTGAGATTTCGATATTTTATTAAGATCTTTCAAAGCTCTATTATCAGTCAAGAAAAGTTATTTTTAAGTAAAAACACTTTACAGCAAAGCAAATTTAACTCTGAAATTGTCATTCTTAACTCTTAAGGAGTCAATGATTCTCCCTATCCCAAAAAGTCTTATTTTTTCTAGAGAGTAATCCAAAAATATATTGAAACTTAAAAGATAAGGGGTCTTATCATAATCCTGCTTACCATGATCATAGGGGAAAAATAACCTGGCATTACCAACACTGCTAAACAAACTAGGATAATGACTTATGATTGCAAACAATTATAAGACAAGGGGGTCCCATCACAAGTCAGCTTGTTCAGTGCAATTATAACCAGTGAATGGCATTGTCAACAATATGGCTACCAAACCAGGACAATGGCTTATATATATATATATATATATATATATATATATATATATATATATATATGGATTTATCTTTAGGCCAATAATTCTTAAATAGATGAAATTCTGAATCATTGATTATTAAAAGGTAACCCTGTCGAGACTATAAATGTTTGCTGGTAGCAGTGGCTCTACATGTGACAAATGACTATATTTTAAAAGCTAAACTGTAAAGTGACCCCTACTTTATCTCTACAACTAATTAAGGATTGATATAAAGTTTTGAAATATTTTAATTTATGAGGAATTTTAAGAAAAAATACATTAAGATGATTCTTGTTTTTATTCAGACTAATGAAACTAGTCAAACATTCCAAAAAATAGTTTTCTCTTCTTTAATTATTTTTGTTTTAATTTTAGGAAAATCTCATCCATATCAAATAGAGATAATTGGTTCTTCTCCCGTGTGTCGCCATTGTTATGGCAAAAACACAACCCCCCCATTATTGATTTGTTCATCAAATAATAAGGACCCTTTCTATAAAAAAAAATTGACTAAACGCCTTTTAGGATTTATAATTAGTTGATTATCCTACACTTTTTTTAATTTTTCATTTTCTTTCGATTTTTGTTTTCATTACTTTGTTGAAATCGATTTTTGGCAAGCTTCTAATTGATACTTGTGTCGCTTTGTTTGGTCAACTGATTTGTAAATGACGCTCCTTTGAAGTCTAATCATTTATCTAGCCTCGGTTAAAATGCGTAAAATGTACAATACTCCATTTTTGTAATTAAATTAGTTCAATAATTCATTTATTTTAAATATTAACCCCTAGTTAGTTATTACTAACATTTTTCATTCTTTTACTTATATAGCCAAATCATAAAACAAGGAGATTTTAGTAATTTACTCCAATAAATTACTAATCTCGAAAAATCAAAATATCGAAGTGATTGTAGTTTATTTTTTTAATTTTTTTTTTTAATTTTTATTCAAAATGGCTATAAGTTTACAAAAGCAAATTATGTTTTAAATAATTTGAACATCAATAAAACCAAAATATAAAATAATATAACAAATAAATATATATATTATATATATATATATATATATAATATAATACCGGATTAGAAGGTCGGATTAAAGCTCTCAAATGCGAACAATTCTTATAAACCTCGACCTCTCGATTTTCAGAGTGCGAAAAAGCATGGAGACATTAACTTATGTTTGGTTTTAGTTTGAAAATTACTCATACGTAAATGGATAAAGTAAAGTGATAAAATATATTACACAATCGTATGAGAGCTTTTGCATTATGACAAGTTTAAAGAACCTCGATAATCCATGCTCCAGATTGCGAAAAAGCATAAGGCATTAAAGCAAAGCCTCACAATAAAAGTCTTTGTAATTGATTTGGAGTTTTCAAATCCACTCACGTATGAGTGAAATGGTAAGATAGTTTAAGTTTAATATATTTAAATAGTTAATTAATATTTAATATATTAAATTTTAAATTAATTTAATTAATTAATATATAAAATTTAATTATTATTTAGATTAATATTAATTAGTTATAAATAGTTAATTATATATCAGTTAGATTAATAATTATAGTTTATTATATGATTAATAATTAAATTAGAATTAATTATTAGATATTTAGAGTTTAATTTAGAATTAAATTTTTAATTAAAATTTTGATTTTTTAGCCTAGTAACAGGAATTTTAGAATTGTGCCAAATTTGACTCATCAACTTTGGAGGCTCACAGATTGAATTTTACTTGGCCAAATGAGGCTGAGGATGACTCATTAGAAAGACAAAAGCAAGGAAAACGTTCTTGAGGAGGTTTTACTAACATATTTGGTCATTTATTGGGTAGAAAATTAGGCAGAAGATCAAGCTCCGAATTTTCAAAACAACATCAATTTTCTGAGTTTTATTTTTTATGTTTTCATTTGTCCAAGCTTCCTCTCAATGCAAATCCATTCGTCAATGATATCTTTGGCCAATTAAACCATCATAGGCATCAATGGAGAGCTTATATTTTATTTTCAATTATTTATTTAAATTGAATTTAATTGGATTTCTTTCAATGTCAAAAATGATATTTTCATTTTATGGTTGCATCTTAATTCATTTTGATTTCTTTTTACAGGAAAATAGTAGAAGAGATATGGATAAAAGGATCTCAGTCAATGAGGATGCTCCAACAATTAAAAATTGGAATTTTAAAGCAAATAAAATTGGATTGGGCAGATTTTTCTTCAAAAAACTTTCCTCTCAAGAATTCCTTTGCAAATATTATAAATAATAGATTGCATAATGTAATAAGGGGCTACTCTCCTCTACAATTTTAGACTTCTAAATGTATTTTGGCAATAGAAATTTAGAGTTGTAGGGGGGAGGAGAGAAAATCTCAGATTTAGGGATTATTGAGGATTTTTCTTTTGTATCTTGAATTATGTATAATGGGCAGAGTTTGCACTATTGTGGCTCTAGCTTTGAAAGCAGAAGTTTAATTAATGTAAAGGACTATTGGAGACCAAGGTCAGAGAAATAGATGCAATAAATTGGTATTTCTAATACTATTGTTACAAATACTAGTTTCATTTTTATGATAACATGAATGTGTCATTTTATTCATGTTTGTGCACTTTTGTCAATATAAGTAATTTGTCTCAATGTTATTATTATATATCTCTGATCTTATGGATTATGTCTTATAACACTGATTTATTAAATATTAATGTGTTGTGAACTATTTCTGTATATTATTGTTTAATTATTAGATTTACTGATTTGCTAATCAATATCATTTTTGTGAATTACTTCCCAGAATGTTGTTGGTTTATTATTTTAGTTAAGAGGTCTTCATAGGATCTCTTTTGGTATTTACAAATGTCAGTTAATTGAACTAGTTCGTTAGCTTGATATTAACTTAAATCCAGACATATTTAAATCCTTATCATTTAATTATCTTGCTCTTAGTTGGGTTAGATCTATATCGGCCTAATTGAGATAGGATTAAGATAGTTCATTTTTCTTGCATCTTAGAATAAGTTTGCATTTAGATTAAATTTTACATTCTTTTAAGTCCTCTTCTCAAAGAGGCAAAATTTTAGTTGTGGCTTAATGAACCCAAATCAGCTAAAGGATAATTCTCTTGCCTGATTAACAAGAAGAAGTGATATGATATCCCTGTCTATTGGTAGTTAAAAATACAACATAAACCAATAGTGATAGGGAGAAGGTAACTGAACCTAGTTAACCCAGTCGAAGCCACCACTCCAAACGAAAAAGGAGTTGCTTTAAGGTCCGGACCAGGTGGTTATCCCCTAATGTTGAGGTAAACATTTTTGGCCCTCAACACTGGGATAGCCTAATCTAGCAAATATCAGTGATTCTGCCTAGTAGTCCCATTTTCTCTTCTTCCTGAAATATTACACTCACTCAACATTTAAATAGCATATACAACAAATCATTAACTATAATTGGTTCTACTACAAGTAACAAAACATGGTGTCTTGATGGCAGAGAGAATAAGGTTGTCCAATGTGATATTCTTGAGAGTTGGATGTATAAAGTTAGATTAATCTCAATCTTTACGAAAGATACTAAATAGACCTTAATATCATTAAAACTAAGAAAAAATACATCAAGAAGAAAAAAATGAAACTTTATCCCCCTCATAAAGAAAGAGCTAATAAGAAATTAAACATTGGCAAAGCCCCGACCACAAGGTTTCAAACAATGGATAGCTATTCTTCCAAAGATTGAAAACATGCTCAATTTGTTCTCTAAGAAATTTACGAGATGTTTACATGAAGCAAAATTACAAGGTTCAAAAATTTTGGTAAGTCAAGTGGAGCACGAAGCATCAACCTTAAAGTTCCTTATGAAGACAACAAAGCCCTTGTTTATATTGATTATAGTATGAAACTCTGTTTGAACATAGGAAGGCACTCTATCCAGTATAATGGGATAACATCATAATCATGAAACTACCAAGATCTACAATCAAACCTCTGGAAAGGATAATCATGTTCTGCCATAGAGAATTTGATATGTTGCCCTAAGCAGAGATACTCTCAACCTTCAAATTGCAAAAATCTTACATATCTATTGCTTGATCTAAGGCATATCTGGGTTAATTTCAGATTGATCCCTTCCTTAAAACATGGTGTTCTATTGCAATAAATTCTTGTAGGTAAGTGATGGCCTTATTTCTTGTCCAAATTATAGTATTGGATTTTGCTTGGCCAATTTTCGGTTTTCTCTTAGCAACTCTAAATCAAATGAAATTGTCACATCTCACAGATGGAAATGATCTATTAGTTGTGCTATCTACAAGAGGTTGAGTTGGAGGAGCATCTTTTTTTCAGATGTCTCCTCTACTATGATATTAGAGGGATAACTCATTGTTTGTAGTAAGGCTAATAGGACTCTCATGATCCCTTGTTTTGTTGCTCGATTCATTCATGATGTGATTGCACATATATCAATGATATTATGAGGTTCATGTAGGATGGTTCCCATAAGACACAATTACGTTCTTCTTTCCTATGTCAACTATAGGTGGTAAAAACTACCATGCAAAGGTCCTTGTCTTAGATAGACACGGTACTAGAGCTCTATGTCCTCACACTTCCTTTTGCTTGTTTCCTAGCAGAGCTACTTCAATGAAGCCATATTTCAGAAGGTTTGATATAAAATCTCTTCTCCAAGAGATGAATTGAAGACTCCTCCATTCTAGGTATAAATATTATGAAAAACCTCTATAAAGAAGGCCGAACTTGTAGCCCTGTACATCAGTGAATAGGACAAAGATCTAGTCTTAAGACTCATACTAAATTTTGGTCCAAGAATGCTCAGCAAAGTCTAATCCTGAGAAACATATGTGAATAAGCTCAAAATATGGTCTTGCAAATTACTTCAAGCAGTGAGAATTGTTTCTATAAGATGTTTTGTGATCCATATTAAATGACTAAGAAGTCGAGATTCAAGTGAAGTCAAGCTCCTAGATCTCTTGGAAAGGAATGGTCTCACCAAAAGTTCAAAGACTTGAAGATACCATAAATCTCAATAACAACTACATCTTATATTCCAAGAAGGCCATATCAAAAAGCACAACCTTATCCAGTTAAAGCTTCTTAGTTACCTCATAGGTAGCATCAATACCTCTATGCATAGTATATCAACAGGTATGCTATCTCCTATACAGCTCTGCATCTCTTCCGGCCTCCTTTCAATTTAATTGTGTATGATCCATAAACAGTGATTATATTGCAGCACTCATAAATTGATGACAAATGTATAGCCTTGTTCACAAATTGAGTTGTGAACAAGACAAACATTAGATTTTCTTGATTAATCATTTTTCCTCTATATTATCTATTAGTTAAAGATATTGGAGCTCTTTTTTCCTTGGCTTCCTGGATAAGGGTTATGGCATACTTGAAGTATTCAAAGAACAATTATTATATTTTCTCAAGCCTCTCCCGGATAAGGGTTATGGCATACTTGAAGTATTCAAAGAACAATTATTCTATTTTCTCAAGCCTCTCCTGGATAAGGGCTATGGCATAATTTAAGTATTCAAAGAACAATTATTCTATTTTCTCAAGCCTCTGTCGTAAAGGAAGTGGAGCCAAAGAAACCTGAGAAATGGACTATTACCCTGCTCTTAATTGAAGTATCTATTCATTCAATTATGATAAGAATATGTGCAGACTAGTGAAGTCAATTTAATTAAATTCATAGCTTTAACAATGATGCAGTGAAAGCATACATAACAAGGAAAATTAACTTCCACTATGAGGAGAAACAATATTCTTATCTTCAGTGTCTTATCTTGAAGACCTATAGTAGAACAGGGGCATTGCTATCAATTCTTGCAAAATATCTCTGGATATCTTGAAGCAAGTCAATAGTTTTGAACCCAATAAAAACAATGATGATGAAGGTTGTAATATGAGCAACCTTGAAAGTTTAAAATAACCAAAACCAAACCCTAGCAGTCGCCTCCCCATTGAAGAAGGAAACTGAGAGGACCACGATCTTGAATCTTTGGAGAAGGATGGTTGTACTCAGATACCTCAGACCTTTGCATCATAGGTTAATAGCTGTCATGAAGTAACTGGATGAAGGAAAGGATTTCTCCAGGAACATGAAGATGATTTTCTCTCTGATCTAAAGAACATCATTTCTGAAATTTTCTGACTTAATTGCAAAATCTCATTTTTAAAAGGATGAAGATTAGATTGATGAAGTCTGCATATCTACTTGAATGACGGCTTCACAGGGAGCCATTGAATCTTTGGTAAATTGTATAAATGACTATGGCACTCAGACCAAAATTAGAATTACAAGAAACGGAGCTATGACTTTGGAAAGGCCACTTTCTCAATATTTAGAGGGAGCAATGATTGAAAATGCATTTTTAAACATGTATGTTGATATAAGATTTTCACAACCAAGATGAAAATCTTTGATACACTATTTCCTGCACATAAAAGCCTGGTGAGATGGAGAATCTATTGATTCCTCGTTTTCTTGATAATCACCTATCACATGCCTCTAAGTCAAGATTATGGAGATGCCTCATATATTGGATAGTTGCTTGCTACTATTTATCAGAAATTCCCTACCGAAATATAAAGCTCCATGAATATTTTGATGCTGTCTCGGATAGTAGGATGATGAGTAATACACCCAATATTTCTTGAATCTGAATGCATGTCTTATTATGAAGCCAATTGGTTGTTGAAGCTCTTCCGTAAGCTATTTGAACGCGTGTTGGAATCCGTCGTTGTAGATTGAAAAATTGGATTCACTTTTTAGAGAATCATATTTTCTCCCACTATCACTTTATTTTGGATATGTTATAGCAAGGGACATTCCTATTTATGGAAGAAGACTACTAGGATTATGACATATTCAATTACAAAGTGGATGGGTTTTATGATAAGCAGGCTTCCAGAGGGACACTTTTCATGGTGAAAAGACAAGCTTAGGCTGTGATCTCCCTGGGGTAAAGAGAGAATAACATCAGTCAATTATTTTCTTCATCACGATATACAAGAAGCAGAGGATTGCTAACTGTTGTCAAGATCTATGTTATATATACATCTATATACTATTGAATACATGTATGAGACTCCTATTGATCTAGGCTTGACTTTCAGAAAGCAACTTGGCATTATTCCCTATATGAAGGGATCCTTGATTAAGATTAAATATTGAGCTCCAGGAACTCCTAGGGGTTTGGGGTACTTATTGAGTTATGAGCAACCATAGGGTGAGTGGTTCACCTTCCCCCTGTGATACCCCATGGTGGTTGACAAGTGTGTAAGGTGAGTAGTTTACCTTCCCCTAAAATTGTGGACACATTTATGTAGGGTGAGTGGTTCACCTTCCCCTACTAATGACATATGCATAGGATGAGTGGTTCACCTTCTCCTATGGGATATCAGCAGGATGAGTGGTTCACCTTCTCCTATGGATGCCCTAATGAGAGATTCATATAGGTATCGGTTGACATATCAGTGGGACTTGGTTCATCCTTTCCCCACATGTAGGATTCTCATTCCCTACGATTATTGGTTGATATGTCGATGGGATGTGATTCATCCTTTCCCCACGATTGATTGTTGTGCCTTCTGATTATAGGATGTGGTTTGTCCTTTCCTTAATTGTGATTGTGATGTGTTATTGTAGGATGTGGTTTGTCCTTTCCCTACGTGTGATTGTGATGTGTGATTGTTGGATGTGGTTCATCCTTTCCCTATGTATGGTTGTGAGTAAGATGTGATACATTCTTTCCCTTCTATTTATTCAGTATCATCCTACCCATGTAGTCTGAGACACATGGGAAGTACCTCTCATCTGGCCAATGAGTTGGTTAAAATGGTTAGGGACCATGGCACTACTGATGGACGCATCAGGTATTGTTATAATCCCTATGACTAGGATGCATGATGTTCTTCAACTTGATCTAGGATCAAGTCTATTTGAGGTTTTACCTCTAGACTGACTTCTATTAGTAGAGGGTGGTAAATTCTTATGACTCAGTCTCAATAAATTCTTCTTCATTCGATATTACATCATTGTTCAGTAAAGAAAAGAAGAGAGGATATTTACAGATGGTTCATGGTGTCAGGATGCCTTTATGATTAGTGACAGTGGTTGATGGTTTGATAGGTGGAATTCTCCCTAATTGAGAGGGAGTCTTAAAATTGGTAACTAGGGCCAAATTCCACTTTGGTCTGCTCCTTTGAGGAATATTATTGTGGCATTGAATTCCTCTTTTCAAGAGGTCCAAAATCGACCTTAAGATCACCAAATTTGGATAAGGAAAAATATTTATTTACTTAAAATAATTTCTACAAGTCATGACCTTATTAAGGTAGGAAAAAAGAAATTCACATTTGCCTCCAAAACGTTAAGGTTGGATTCACCTCCATAAGGACAAATTGTTATATATATAATAAATAATATAATATATATAAATAAATTATAATAATATATATATATATAATATATATATATTAATAATAATATAATATATAATATAGGTTCCTCCATTTATAGACATATCAATCTGCGGATAAGTCTAACAGTCGAGGTCTTGATGGAGGTTTATGGACTATTTGTTTCTGGGTTAAGGATGGAGATTCTTCATGATAGTCAGCCACAAGTCTCGAGGATTAGTATGGGAACTTTGCTAGCCCGATTTTGGTAGCAAAAAGGGAAGCTGAGGTTGTTTTTAGTAAGTGTGGGTCTGTTTGAGAATGGTTTTGGGCTCAAGACTATAGCTTTGAATGAGTATTGATCTCACAATAAACCTTGTAGCAAGCCACACTTATCTAGGCCACTTCCAACCGGACCAATCTCTATTTAAAAGGTCGATATCTTCTAAAGGAAAGTCACAGTATGTTATGTTTGATCAACAAGTTGTATGGTCCATTTTTTAATCTTAGGAGGTTAAGGGGAATCTAATTGTTGCAATATTTGATTGAATGAAGGTCACAGTTCATGGAAGGTTTATCGAGTATGAAAAGGGTGTTGTAGCTAACTGTGCTTGTGCCCTAACTAGTATTCAGAACTGTAGAGTAGAAGACTCCAACCCTTGGTGCCAAAGTTTCTGTTTGATTGAGTCATCTTCATGTTTAAGGGCTTTGATATGGGATATTCATCTTGGCGAGTTAGTATTGACTTTAAATCATTATACTCTTTCTCTCTCTGTGTTGAACATTTGATGGTTAATAACAAGAATATTTGATCAAGTGTTTTCCCCATCTTGGGGTTTTTTCCTGGCTTGTGCCATATTCTTGTGTTCTTCTTTCTTGGCTTGTCTTCAACATTTATCATGTATGTTCTTTCATCAATTACTATACGTGATTTTTAATGGATTAATGGGAAAATGGATGGATGAAGTAACTAACTGAAGCAAAGAACACATTAACTCAAAATTAACACTTCCGTATTCCTTGAAAACATCCCAAAAATGGGCGGGGATACTTTCTAGGACTTGAGCACTTTTAGGGGGCCATCCTCACATTCATGGTGAAATTTAAGGGACCTTTTGGGTACCTAATCATCCCATCCAAGAATTTTAGGATCTAACCTTAGTCATGTCTATCCAAGGATAGTAACTATTTTGCTATGTTGCACAAGTCTGTGTCCCTACACTTAAACCTTGGGTCCCAACTAAGCCAGCATTGCACGGAATTTGGTAACCATTGCAAAAATCTTGAAATAGTCGGGGATGTTATCATGGAATCAAATAATTTTTGGGGACTATCCCAACATCCCTCAATTTTTCAACTCATAGATATCCCTCCTGTTGTAGCTTTCTAATTGGGTTAAAAACAGGAAAAAAATTAAATAATGTCACTTGTATAACATGGATCCCATTCACTAAGAAAGAACACTTATGTAATAAATCCTAACCTAATTTAATTCTCTCATTTAATGCCACTTGTATAACATGGATCCCATTCATCTAAGAAGCAAGTCGTAGGTAATGAATCCTAACCTCAGCTAATTGTCTCATTTCATGCTTCATTTCACTCTCATTGAGAATCTCAAGTATACCTATGCACAAATTCCTTTGGTGATGTCAATCTGCCCTAATTCTCAGAGTCTCACATCTTACATCACTTTGCACATTATTATTTCTAAAATTTCATATCTATTTAGTAGCCTAGTTCTATTTCATCATTCATGTGTATTTGTAAGCCCAAGGCATCTTCTCAACCAGTTCCTACGAAAATTGATCATTTGGTTACTTCCCTGCCAACAAGTGTTCGCATAGAATTCCCTTCAATAAGGTGGACTAGTCTATGCCAATGACTTTACTAAGGATACCATGTGTAAAGGTGGGGAAGCATCCCTTGGATTTCCCCATGAGATTTTCCTTGGGAATAAACATAGATAGATATATGGCATACTGTGTTAATATGGTTTGTCTCTGGTGGTTGGGAGGAATGATTATTATATTCCCCACCACCAATTCAACCTATAATTGACATCTCTCTCTCTCCTCTTCTCTCCTCTCTCTCTCCTCGAATAATATATATATTATATATAATTATATATTATAATATATTATATATATATTATATATATATATATATATATATGACATAAAATGTCAATTGGGTTTATCTTGGGTGGTTCGAATGAATGATTGTTATCTTCCTCATGCCATTTTCAATTCCCGCAAGTGATATGCTGAGCTCATATAGAGTATATTATTGGAATGACTTCAACCCTTCTTGTTGTATGGCCTTGAGCCCTAAAGAATATCTCACCCTTGCCCATGGGCTTGAGGTTGGGGTGCTTTGTTACATGGTAAAAAAATATACATATATGTGTGTGTGTGTGTGTGTGTGTTTTGTATACCAATGCATATCTTTCCTACAAAACTAGTTACAAAACAAAATCATGTGCCCTAGGGCCTAGATCACCAAAAGTGTTATTTTTAATATAATTCTTGTAAGATAATATTTTACTACCTTTTAGGGCTCAAATTCCAAATCCAAACACTATATTAATATGGGTTTTTTGGTGGCTAAGCACAAGGAATAGAAGTAACTCCATGCTTGTTAGGCACCTGCATTCTCATTATGGCTAGGGAGGTCAACATCATCTGCTTACATTTTTTTTAAATCTAGCATAGATCCTTCTTAAACTCAAATCTATTTGAACTGTAAGGGATAAAAATAAAAACATGTGATAACCTCTCAACACCTATAGATCCAACATTAAGATGGATCTACACTAGTTTATCTTTACACTAGCATTTGTTTTACATTAGAGACTGGGCATCATCTTTTTTTTGTTTTAATTTATTCGACCCACACTTCCTCCCAATTTTTTTTTTTAAAAGCAGTGATTGACCCTTCCTAAACCTTAATCCTAACTTATTTATGAACAATTGTGCCTTTTAGTTTGCATCATAGCCTTTTGGATTCTCATCGAACATTTGTGAGCTTATGAAAAAATTGTAGTTATGGAAAATACTTGAGAATTTTTAACAAGAGCTCTTCTAATGTCAATTGGGAGCTCTGATTTGAAATGTTTCTTGGGCTGATTTGGGGAGTTTCTTGACTGATTGGGATCAAGAATTATTCTTTAATTGATTTGTTAAGATGATGTTGGGATTAATTTAAAGTTATTATTAAAGCTGATTTGAATGTGTTCTCAATAGATCAAAGTGTTGATTCAGAGTTGTTATAAGGTTGAATTGGAGTTCTAATTCACAAATTCAAAATTTCTTTTGGACTTCCACCGCTAGAGTGTTAGTTTAGCTATATGTAGCTTACAAAACCTTTCTTGTTCCAGCAGAGTATGGTACAGTAGTACAACAACCATCATTTTGGAAGTCCATAGAGAATTTACAAAGGCACACTAGAAATTATAGAGGAGATAGAGAGATGGAGGGCGCATGCATTGCTTTGGAATGAACACACCATCCTTTTTTAATTTCCATATTATATGTTTTCCTAAATCATCAATTCAGTGTTAATTCTGAGTTTTTGCTTTAATTAGTTTTGCATGCACTGTTAAAGGGGATAGTTCCCTAGACACTCATGCATGAGGATTTCAATCTAAGTTAAGCGAGGAAGATATCTAAAAGGATGCATGCTTAGGAATAGTTGCAAGTGTTGATAATTACCCAAGGATAATTGCAAGGATAAATTTTCAGAAAAATTCTAGCAATAGCTACTTAGTACATGTTTTATTTTTAGATGGTTGCCTTGCAAATTAAACAAATGATCCCATTGCAAAAAGAGATCATCCTAGAAGTGATTCTGTAAACATCAAACTTCCATAAAATGCTCAACCCATCAAAAAAGGGAGACAAACGAGCTCGGAGAAATCCTAAATTTAATTTTTAAAACTCGTAAAACCCTAAATTTAATTTAAAGAACTCAGCAAAACCATGTTATTTTTCTAAATGGAATAAATGGACCCATATAGAGGAGGGGAAAACCTTGTATCGAATGAGGAATGAAATCAAAATGGTACCTTTTCCTAATCATTGTGGTGGCTCTAGGATTTGAACTCGCATCCGGCATAACCTTGAAATCCTCTGTAACTTTCGAGGATATATCATTTGTCATACTATGAATCTTGCGGACCTGAAAGCAGCAATGAAGAAGAAAAACAAGAAGGGTGCCACTACTTTGTTGGAGAATGGAAAAATTCGAGAAATTCACGTATGAAATAGAAGATATATCATCTGTCATACTATGAATCTAGTGGACCTAAAAATAGCCATGGAGAAGAAAAAAAAGAAGGGTGCCACTGCTCTATTGGAAAATGGAAAAATATTGTGAATCTTGCAGATCTGAAACTAGCCATGGAGAAGAAAAACAAGAAGGGCACCATTGCTTTGTTGGAAAATGGAAAAACTCAATTACATTCATGTATGAAGACATCTTGGAAATTTTAGGGATATGATTTTTTTATTGAGTTTGTGTGAATGGTTGCATATGCTTAATGAAGACCCACATTACTATTGAGGAGACAACTTTCGAGCGTGGCCATCACGTGGTTTATAAGAAAAGATTTTTTTTTGGAATCCTATAATAGAAGTATATGTATTTAGTTTGAGGTAGAATTATATTAGTTGTACTCAAAAGCAAGGATATGATTTTGAGAGATTGGTGAATATAAATTTTATAACGATAAAAATGTTGTTGGTGTAGGAAAAGTTGTTTCTTACTAACTCACTGAATATGGTGGTGTAAAACCTCTCATAAAGGAGTGGGTTATAATGGGGTTAGCAAATATGAGAGTTTAAAGGACCAAATGACCGTGGAGGACACAAGAGCTAAAGAGCAAGTTGAACAAGCTTTGAGGAAGTAGAGATAACTAATTAGTAGTAATTGAACTATATGTGAGCAAATGAAGAAGGCAATAAGGAGTTGCAAAAGGAGATTAGAGAGGAGGGAAGTAATGAAGTGAGGGTGAGAGAGTTGGAGAATTTTAATGGGAAAGGTGAGTTGGCCAATGAATGGTTGTGAAACAAAGGGTTAATGATAAAATATAGCTCAATAAGGAGTAGTAGTAAAGGCACCTCAATGAGGTTTGATGAACATTGTGGAGATATGTGATTACAAAGTGACAGGTTGGATGCAAGGTAGAATGATATTATGGTTGAGAATGAATCAAATGAACTAATGGGTAACCATATCTTAAGGCCAACGATGTGTCCCAACTATTAAGGGAGGATGAGAACCTAGTAGTGGGCATGGCACTAGACAATAGCAAAGTTGGCCTCGTACCAATCCCACCCCTTATGCTTCTTAAATACAATTAGGTAACACTACACTAGATTGTTAATAATGGTTCAAGTTCACCTACTAGACAACTAACTTATGGAGGAACTATAAGAATTAGAGGAAGTAGTCTTAACAATAGTGCAAGTTCGAATATTAGGAGTAGCACAACTAGGATTTTTAGTTATTTAGAGCAAAAAAACAAGATTTTTGTGAGTTTTCGTACCTATGATGCTTTGAATTATAACCTAGGAGCATGTAAGAGAAATAATATTAGAGTGATGTACTATTTAAAAAATTTAGTCATATGTAAATGCTTTGGGAAAAAACGTAATGATCTACATACCTTGATATAAAACAAACCCTAAAAATATAATTCTTAAAATCTCTTATGTAGTTACCTAATGTCATTCAAGTAGGCTATCACCATTACTTAGGTTAGTAATAGTGCGATCATATTTTTCATTCTCTTAAAGGAACTCTTTCTGGACATGCACCCCATCAAGCATAAAGGATACTAAGATATGCCTTTGAAGTAATGTAAATCATCCTATGACTATCCTCAAAAGAATTATCACCCATAGCATTGGTAATGGTGTAAGCCTTGTATCAAAGTGATATGAGTTGTTTATGGGAGTTTGTCAACTACTCTTTATGTAAGTCCAACCATAACTTGTCACCAACTTGAAACTTATTTGGAACCCAAAGGGTTGTGTATTTACTTGTACTTGGAGTTGGCAACTTTCTACAAAGTATTATGAACTCATTGTTGAATTTTTTGGATATGTTCCTCAAAATTGGCTGCTTTTCTTACCTCGTTCCAAGTATGGGAGGTGTCTTCATGTGTTATTCCATGAACATACCCCATGAGTGGATTTTGTTGGGACAATATTCTTACAGGATACCAAAATTCCCATCTTAAGGAAGCGATCAACAACAACAAAAAACACATTCGTTACCATGCTTGGTTGAGGGAAAACATGACGTAAAATCCATGGTCACTGACACCCAAGTATTATCTAGAGTAGGAAAAGGCCTAAAACTAGTGTGGATGGCCAATTCCTTTGGCAGAATATAATTCTTCCACTGCTTACAAGCTTCGGTAATAGAATGCAGTTCGTTGCCACAGGTTGGGTATATATGAAACTCATGATAGAGTGTTTGGCTATGATAGACCATCAAATGTTTGTGTCATGTGGGCACTACATTGATGACATGAATGATTGGCCCGTAGGGTCCCTATTGTGTAGTCATATATTGACGAAAGCTACTTCCTCGAAGGGATAGAAGTGATAACTGATAGTTGCAAAGATAGGAATAAATATTGTGATCTATGTTAGGATGCCTCAAACCAAGCTGTAGAAAAAAACAGTAATATTCTGATTGCATATCCTAGGCTCTTGTAATCATTGAGAGGATGCATGTCATGGGGAAACCATGCAATATAATTCCTAAGATAGTTCACCATTTGCTTGAAATATTGTAGGTCAAGGTTGATTTTTGGTGGTGGCCAAATAACAATGGTTGAAAACTTCATTAGATCAATGCTTAGTCAATCGTGGTTCACACAAAATTACAAGATAATCAAGCTTCTTCTGCCCAAATGCACACTTCTTCATGTTCACAAATAACTTGTCACATGTTGCAAACACAATTTATTCATCCAAGGTCTGGTTGAAAAGTAATATGTCTAAGTACACAATTAGAGTTGAGTAAAGATGTGGTTGTGGAACTTTGTTCATCATCTCATGAATGTTGCAAGGCCATAATTGGTAACACTTAATGACATCAGTGGCCATGCAAGAAATCCTTGTCACATATTGAAGGATGTCTTCCACATATACTTAGGTAAAATTACTAATCAATTACAGATCTTAAGCTGCATTTCACACTTAAATAATTAGTTGTCTCTGTTAATGAAATGATGTTTTTCTTTATTTACAATGAAATACTAACACATGCTAGACAGTTCCAAGGCATGATAGGCATGCCAGGATGTAATGTCAGTTCCAAGGTGTGGCGTGAATGCATGCTAAGGAGTGTAAGGTCTAAGTGCCAGGGAAACACAAGGGAGCACTCATTTCAAATGCATGGAAATGAATTGTCACTGAGTTCTAGGTTTTCTAATGAGGGAGTGAAAAGGTATATTATCCAGTGCCAAGGCATCACAAGGGAGTACTAGGTCAAAATGCTTGGAAATGAACAAATAAGAGTGCAGTGTGCCAAGGAGTGTCAGCGAATTCCAAGTGTCCCAAGGAAGAAGTGTGTTAGGATAAGTTCAGAATAGGACTTGTAGGAGGCAAGCCTATGGTTGTGATAAGGTGTGTACAAAGTAGTTTCAGACAAAGGGAGAATTTGGGTTGCACACAACATTGTTTTTTCAATGACTTGGTTGAGTTCCCAAGTTGCAAAAAAAATAAGGCTATATATGAGGGCATGACAGCGAGGGAATGTCAAGGTGTTCTAGGGAATGTCAGGAAGTACTAACACATGCTAGATAGTTCCAAGGAATTTTAGGCATGCCAAGACATGCCAAGTGCTAAGGCATGCCAAGAAGTTCCAGGTGCTAGGGTGTGGCACCAACACATGCTAGGGAGTCTTAGGGCCAAGTTCCATGGAAACACAAGGGAGGAGTAGTTTCAAATGCATGGAAAGGAATGAATAAGAGTGTGACGGAGAGTGTTATCTAGCGAGTATGAGGTGTCCTAAGTGTTAAGGAGTGGTATGATGTGCTAGGGAGTACCAAAGCATGCCAAGAAATGAAGGGGATGATAACACATGCTACATAGTGCCAAGGGATTATTAGGCGTGCCAGGTGTTATGGCATGCCAAGATTTAAACTTTGTTTCTTAGTTGTTTAATTTTATGACCACGGTTGGATGTGAGCCTTGTCTTCGTAACTTGTTAAGTTGGATAAGTTGAAATTATACATGAGTAGCCTAAGATGAGTTATAGGAAGTTCTTAGGTGAACCAGGCATAGTCTAGTTGTAGTAATTGTAACTGGGTCAAGTTGTTTTTATAGTCAAGTTGTCGTTAATGTAGTTGAGGCAAGATTTTGTTGGGGTCCCATATTGCAAAAAATGTAAGGGTGGTTGTGAGGGCATGATAGCTAAGGAGTGTCAGGGCGTGCTAAGGAATGAAAAAGCGTGCTAACACATGTTGTACAGTGTGAATGCATGCCAAGTAGTGTTGGGGAGTGTCAGGGCTAGGCAAAACATTATTTTTTCAATGACTTGGTTGGTTTCCCAAGTTGCAAAAAAGATAAGGCTATCTATAAGGGCATGACAACTAGGGAGTTTCAACATGTGCCAAGAAATGCCAAGAAGTGCTAACACATGCTAGACAGTTCCAAGGCATGTTAGGCATGATTTTAGGGCCCTAATTTTTAGTTTTTAGGGGAAGACAAGATAGTAACAAGTGGCGAGGACGACCATTCGAGTTGCACCAGAGATGACAGCCCAAGGGGGGAACAAGAACCAGGAGTGGTCCGGTAGATGTGGAAAGGTGGCAGGGGAGAGCAAGAGTAGCCGTAAAAGTAGAGAGTAAAGGTAGCCAAAGGAAGAGTCAACCAAACAGGAAATAAGTGGAACTGGTAGTCTAGGCGCAGAGAAGAGGATAAAAGACATAAGAAATGATGGGAAAGGGTTGGTGATTACTAGCTATTGATGAACCAAGCGAGCCAAAAATCAATGCAGCCTTCCTAAGTTGAAAAAGGCGGGTACACCCTTGTTCTGTTGGTCTCTGATCTATGGTTTTGGTCTTTCTTTTTGTTGATGATCAAGCTTCAAGCCTTCTGTACTTATTTATGTATTTCTTTATTTGAAGCATAATGAAAGAGACAGTTTGCACCTATGATGTATTGTTGAGTTCTATACTAGTTCTTTAATTTTTTTAAATATTTGTTTATATGTTGTATGATTTCCTAAGGTAATGTTAGTAGAATAGTATGGTTGGATTATAGTAGGTGCTTGATTTTTATGAGTTAAGATTGGTTGCGGGTTCCATTTCCCTTGGTGCCTCATTCTACCCCCTCACACTTCATTCATGGCATGCCTCGGGTGAGACTCCTTACCCTCTTCGGGTAAGGTGAAAATGTCGACATTGTTCTAGACTATAGCGAAGCCTTGTTGGCCCCTTGTGCCTGCACCCAGGGTCTCTTCCCTGTTCCCATTTTCATGCCAAAACATGCCAAGATGTGCTAGGTGTTAAGATGTGGCACCAACACATGTTGATGAGTGTTAGGGAGTGTCAGGAAACACAAGGGGGCACTAGTTTCAATTACATGGAAATGAATGCATAAGAGTGTGTGATAGGGAGTAGCGAGTTTCAAGTGTGTTAAGGATGGAGTGACAAGGTATCCTAGGTAGTACTAATGAATGCTACAGTGTTAGGGAAGCATGCCAAGATGTACCAAGTTCCATGTTGTGCCAATGCATGCTAAGGAGTGCTAGTGAGTGCTAGGGAAACATAAGGGATCACTAGGTAAAAATGCATGGAAATGAATGAATACGAGTGTGTGACAAGGAGTGCAGCAAGTTCTAAGTGTGTTAAGGATGGAGTGACATGGTATGTTAGGCAAAGCTAAGGCATGTTAGGGTGTGAGGGCAGCATCCGACCAAGATGTGCTAGGTATCAGGTTGTGCCAATGTGTGTTAGGAAGTGTTACAGAGTGCCATGGAAACACAAGGGACCACTAGGTCAAAATAAAGCATGGAAATTAATGAATAATATTTTGTGACAGGAAGTGTTATTGAGTTCTAAGTGTGTTGAGGGAGTGACAAGATATTCTTTGTAGTGCTAAGGCACACTAGAGGCCAAGGAAACAATATTCCAAGATGTGCCAAGTGCCAGGGTGCGCCAATGCATGCCAAGGAGTGTTAGGGAGGGCCAAGGAAACACAAGGGAGCTCTAGTTTCAAATGCATGGAAATGAATGAATAAGAGTATGTGACAGGTAGTGTCAGTGAGTTCTAGGTGTGTTAAGGAGTGAGTAACATGGTATTCTAGGTAGTGCCAAGGAATGTAGTGCTAGGGCGACATGCCAAGATGCACCAGGTTTCAGGGAGTGCCATGGAAAAACAAGGGAGAACTAGATCAAAATGCATGCAAATGAACAAATAAGAGTGTTTGATAGGGAGTGTCAGTGAGTTTTAGGTGTGTTAAGGAGGGAGTGATAAGGTTATATGTTAGGCAGTGCCAAGGCATGCTAGATTTCTAGGGCATGTCAAGGAGTGCTAGGGAATGCCAAAGCATGCCAAGGAATGTAGTGGGTGATAACACATGCCACATAGTGCCAATGGATTGTTAGATGTGTGAGGTGCTATGGCATGTCAAGATGCAAACTATTTGCTTAGTTTTTTAATGGCCACGCTTGGACATGAGCCTTGACATGGTAACTTGTAAATTGTTAAGTTGGATCAGTTGACATTATACATGAGTAGCCTAAGATGAGTTATAGTTAGTTCTTAGGTGAACAAAGCATAGCCTAGTTGTAGTAACTGTAACTTGGTCAAGTTGTTGTAGTGTAGGCAAGACTTGGTTGGGTTCCCAAGTCCCAAAAAGGTAAGGGTAGTTGTGAGGGAATTATAGCTAAGGAGTGACAGGGTGCGCGAAGGAATGAAAAGGCATTCTAACACATGTCGAACATTTCCAATGCATGTTGAGGAATGTTAAGAAAGTGTTAGTGCATCACAAGGGAGAATTGGGTCAAAATACATGGAAATGCAAAAATAAGTGTGTGTGCCAAGGAGTGTCAATAAATTCCAGGTGTCTCAAGGAAAAAGTGTGTTAGGAGAATAAGAATTGTAGGAGGCAAGCCTATGGTTACAATTATAAGGAGTTGGTCAAAGATGTTTCAGACAAAGGGAGACTTTGGGTTGCACACAACATTGTTTTTCCAATGACTTGGTTGGGTTCTCAAGTCGCAAAAATGTTAAAGTTGTCTATGAGGGCATGACAATTAGGTAGTGCCAAGGTGTACCAGGGAATGTCAGGAAGTACTAACACATGCTAGACAATTCCAAGGCATGTTAGGCATCCATGCTAAGACAAGCCAACTGCTAAGGCATGCCAAGATGTGCCAGGTGCCAGGGTGTGGTGCAAATGCATGCTAGGGAGTGTTAGGGCCAAGTGCCAAGGAAACAATAGGGAAAACTAGTTTCAAATGCATGGAAATGAAGTGTCAGTGTAATGTCCCTTCCAAGATTAAATTGTTACGGGTTTATTTATTCTAGAATTTTAACAATTTTGGAGGCCATGGGACCCATGTGACTTTTGGAAAAGACTTAGGAAGGAAAAAGGGGCCGAAATGTTTTGTTGGCATAGAGTAGGGGCCACCCACATGAGGAAATACACACAACCTTAAAGGGAAGTTCAAATGACTAAGGATGGAAAGTTGAATTTCTAGTTGGAGGGGGGCAAAATGGGAAGAAAGGCCCACAAACTATAAATAGAGGGGGCTCAACCACATTTTTTATCTTGACATATTGAACTCAACCTTAGTTGCTTGAGCTGCTTAGCCAGGTTACTGTGTTGTTTAGAACATGAGTGTCTCCAAGCGGAGATCTCAACCCTTGCTTCGATGGACTTTGAGTGCCACCTTAGGAAGGCAATTCATACTACCTTGGAGGAGAGCTGGTGGATTTTCACAGTCACATCATTTAGAATTTGTCTGAGTGAGTGTGTGTTTCTAGAAGACGCAGAAGAGGAAATGGAGGTGTTGCTTGTGGTTTCATCTGAGCAGCAACTATTGGGGGAGTTTGGGCATTAGAGCTAGAGTGGAGGATCAACCTTTCGGGAGAGTTTTGGATAAGGAGGTTGCATCATTGGAACAATTTAATTTATAGTCACCTAGGCCTGCACAGAGAGCCATCACTGGGCTCACATGGGAGTTGGAGGAAGGAATTGTAGAGATAGAACTGGCTGGGAGAAGTAAGAGATAATTTGGAGGGCCATTTGAGGAGGATTGTTGGATTTGGGAGATCATAGATTGACATGATCAGTCACAACAACATAATTCCAAATTGGAGGAGGGACAAGGTGTGAAGGGTCAATTTTTGAAGGCTGGAACCAAGGGAAACCCTTTCTGAGTTTTTCTGGGTTTTGGGCAAGGATCACTCTCCTAATTTTGTACAATTTTCTGGGCAGATTTGAGGGGCCAAACATGGGTCCCAACTCAGCCAACAACTAAAGGAGCTGAGAGGAACTTGGGCCAAAATTTTGAGGTCAACAATTGGCCATTTCCTTTATGTGTTATTATGGGTTTCTTGCGTAGATGCTGAGATTAATTTCCCATAATTTTCTGAGCAACAAGAAAGGCTCTAAGGACAAATAATTTCAGGCAGCAACACCTTTTTGTGTAATAACAATGCAACTGTTGGTTCAAATTACCAACATATTTTAGGAGGGTGTTCCATTGTTCATTTTTGATTTTTGCTAGCTTTCCTAGAACAAGCCTAGGTGCACACATTCCTATCCATTGTTGTACACCTCTTCCCATTTAATAAAATGAGTAGACAACGCAGTTTGGTTGCCAATTTTGTGGTTTGATGTTTATATTTAATTTTATGGCATTATTTTTATTGTCCGCTTTGCATAGCACTATTTTTCCTAGTTTGGAACATTACAATCATCGAGTTCCAAGTGTGCTAAGGAGGGAGTGACAAGGTATGCTATGCAGTATTGCCAAGACATGCTAGATTGCTAGGGAAGCAACCTAAGATGTGCCAAATGCCAAGGTGTGCCAATGTGTGCTAAGGAGTGTGAGGGAGTGCCAGAGAAACATAAGGGAGCACTAGGTCAAAATGCATGGAAATGAATGAATAAGAGGGTGACAGGGAGTTTCAGTGAGTTCAAAGTGTACTAAGGAGAGAGTGACATGGTATGCTAGGTTGTGCTAAGTCATGCTAGATTTATAGGGTGACATGCAACCAAGATGTGCCAAGTGCCAGGGTGTGTCAACATGTGCTAGGAAGTCTTAGGGAGTGTCGAGGAAACACAAGGGAGAACTAGGTAAAATTAATGCATGCAAATGAACAAATTAGATTTTGTGAGAGTAAGTGTCAGTGACATACAAGTGTGATAAGGAAGTAACAAGGTATGGTAGGCAGCGCTAAGGCATGTTAGAGGCCAGGGCAACATGCTAAGATGTGTCACATGTTAGGGTGTGTCAATGCATGCCTAGGAGTCTTATGTAGTGCCAAGTAAACAAAAGGGATCACTAGTTTCAAATACATGGAAATGAATGAATAAGAGTGTGTGATAGGGAGTGTTAGTGAGTTCTTGATGTGGTAAGGGGGGAATGACAAGATATGTTAGGTAGTGCCAAGGAATACTAGATTTCCAGGGCATCATACATGATGTGCCATGTGCGAGGGTGTGTCAATGCGTGTCAGCGAATGTTAGGGAGCGCCATAGAAACACAAGGAGAACTAGTTCAAAATGCATGGAAATGAAGAGATAAGAGTGTGTGATAGGGAGTGTCAATGAGTTCCAGGTGTTCAAAGGAGGGAGTGACAAGGTTATATGCTAGGCAATGCCAAGGAAAGCTATAGTTCCAAGGAATGTCAAGAATTGCTAGGGTGTGATAGGGAGTGCAAAGCATGCCTGCACAAAATGTAGGGGATGCTAACACATGCCACATAGGGCTAAGGGATTGTTAGACGTGCCAGCTGCTATGGCATGTCAAGATCTAAACTGTGTTTCTTAGTTATTTTATGCCATGGTTGGACGTGAACCTTGACTTGGTAACTTGTTAAGTGGGATGAGTTGAGATTGGACATGAATAGCCTAAGAAGTTGTCATGCGGAAAGAGTTAATCTTGCAGACAAAACCAACCTCCCTAGAAGCCTAAGACTTTCTAGTGACAAACAAGACAATTAAGAGCAATTCTTCTCTAAACATGCATTTACCATACGAGAAATCAAGTTTTTAGATCCTACCTGTAGTCCAACGTTGTTGTAGTA
>APFE030325898.1:0-12881 GCA_000404065.3 Pinus taeda
AACTCACGCCTTTTGACCTTTACAGGAGTACGCACCCATCCCTTGACTTACAGAGCGTACAAGTATGCAGGTACAATGAGCTTGGAATGCGTACACGCAGGCAAGGTAGAGAGAACTTGTGTACCCAGAGATAAACATGATTTTTAATGACTTTCTCTCTTTTTTGAAGTTTGACATGAAGAGAAAAGGTATAAGGCTTGACAAGGAGAATAATATGACTATTGATGGAGCCATATTAACTGCAGATAGTCATGGTGACAAATTTCAGTGTAACAGTCCCCTTGTTCTCCAAACAATAAACCTGTGATACTCCCAGTGGGTGTGGGGGCACAATAATGACCTCACGGGTCTCCAAATGAGTCGAAGATGACTGTAGACCATATGTAAGGGCTTAGAGGATGGGGTAGGTGATGTCACATCATCCTACAAGTCCTAGGTCAGTTGTCAGGTGCATGGTACATATGTGGGGTTGGCTAGGAAAAGGTAAACCATGTGCATCTTCCTCGTCCAATAGGTGGATCTCAAGCCAATCTCTAAACATATCTAGGGATCCAAGGAGTTTTGTCTACTACCGTGGAGGCCCATGGCTCTCAATGCACACCCTACATGTGTCAATGTAGCCCTCTAGTGGGTTATGACCCTCCATAGGGAGACCAAACCCAAGATGGAGACCATCGGCAATCCTGCATAAGATCCAATAAATCCCCTAAGCTTCCATTACAACAAGTCATCAAGGAAATCGAGTAAGGGGGCTTACAAACCATGGACCACAAGTGGGGACTTCATAATGGCCTGCCCTTCCATAATGGGCTTTGGCATGTGCCAATGTCTCCAAACTCCAAATGAGGTTAACCAAGTGTCCCATTAGGTGGTCTTTACTTATAAAGGGGATAAAATGAACAAGGTACATCCTTTAAAAGGTGGGGGTATGTGATAAAGAGGTGAATGTAGTAGGGGATGAGAAGAGGCAGGCATGCGCCACATGCTGGGGTACAAGGGTAGCTAGTGGAAGGGAATCCCACACTTGGGTATATAATGTATAGGAGGGAGAAGTCATGGTACATGAGGTGGCCCAGCCTTGATTTTTCCACCCTTCTTTATATGCATTTTTCCTTTTTATGATTTTTATTTAATTAATTGCTCGGGGCTCAAGGGGTAAGAGCATGATGTGTGAGATATAGCAGTGGATACCCCATTTTAAGGTAGGGAAATTCATTTCCCACCGGGTGTTGGGACAATCATGGGTTCCTATATGATGAAGGAGGCAAATAGAACCTATAGAAACCAGGGTGATGGCCATGATGATGGGGTAGAGCTCATGTGTTGGATTTTTCCCACATGCTAAATATGTTTGTCCTGAACATATTTTTCATTTTGTGGCATGTTTTCCTGTTGAATGCAACCAATTTTTATTTTGCTTTTCTTTCTAGCTGCATCAACCTCTAGTGCATCATTCCAAGCCTAACCCAAGGGCTGGGTAAGGGGAAGGGGAGAGCTAGCCCTATGTGGACCTAGTGGAGGGATGTGGACCCAGGTGGGAGAAATGATGAATGGGGTAAAAATAAGTGGAAAGGGGTAATATATGTGGATGAGGGAGTAGGACCACACAACCAAAATCATGGTTTCCCATGAAATACCATCCCTAAACCCAAATGGTCAGTAAAAGAGATCACATAAAACTAGAGTCCAAGGTCAACCATCCAAAGGGGACCAGGAGACAAGAGCATAGCCTAACCCATTATTTATGATGAATCCCCACATTAATCCATGCTCAGAAGTATCGATGATCTACAATACTCAATTACAAAATGAAAATGCATACCTTTAGGTTCGGGAGGCCCACCTTCAAACATACAATCATGGCAGATGGGTGAGGGACCACATGATTGGCTCAGGTGGCAGAGAAATGGCATAATGAGCTAGTTGGTGGATGCAAGGGGTTGATGGCTACTAGCTGAGGACCATCTTGGAGAAAACTTTTCTCCTAGGTATATCACCCACAAAATAGTGGGTAACATCTGGCTCCAATTGGGACGTTATCTCTCGAAGAAGTGGATGAAGCTACTTGAACGGGGGGTCACAAGAACTCTAGCAATCTCTTGGTTACTATGGACTTGTTACATGCACATATCAATGATTCAACCCATGGGGCATCATGTTTTTCACAGTGTCTTATGATCACCCATGCTTAGTGTTAGGCCATAAAAATCAAGAAACACATAAAATATGCAAAGATGCATCTACTCTACCATGAGAAATATCATATGATGTTAGTTCTAATGCAAAGTCAACATGAAATGCATCCTACTCTAGCATGCATATAATAATGCTAATGCTAAGTGTAATCATAAAGCTAGTGCAACCAATATATAATCATATCTATATACCTATTAGTATGACTACTCATGTAGAAAATCCTGAAGCGAATGCAGATACATTTGTATGGAGGGTGAAGCAAGTAGGAGGTGTGAAAATATGATCTCCATTCGAGGTAACAGGAATCCCTAGGAGAAGGAGAATAAGTCAATCTAGAAGTGCATGTCTTTCCCTCTAAGTACGCAATGGTGGAATGAAAGATCACTCTCAAGAAATCCTCATCATAATTATTTCTTGTAATATCATGCTTTGAAGATGTCACATGGTTGTGAAGAGAAGGAAATAAATAGGTTTCTCAATGTGATGGTCACATCGGAGAGGGGAGGTCATGGAGTGATCAAAACCCCGCAAGTGAGTCAAAGGGGATAAAGTATATTTAATAAAGGGTTCTTCCTTGACACCATGTTCAAAAAGGGGAAAAGGGGTATGGTCACTTGAGGTCATAGCAAAAGGGCCGAGGAGCTTACTTGAGGAAGACTCAAGATGATGAACAAGAGAGAAAAGAAAAGGTGAGGGTGAAGTGTCATATTCAAAACATTTTCCTTCCCCACAATCCAAAGGCTCAAGTGATTTGAATATATAATCATAAGGTGGGTAGGTAGGATCCTCATTGCTTTCCTCATTATAAGCATCAAAGATTGGGTTTTCATTAAAAGGAGAATCAATCACTTCCCACTGTCCTTCTTCATGCAAGAGAAAATAATAATTCTCCTTCCCAAGGGTATTGATGGATATTTCATCGCAAATATGCCCGGATAAAGGGAAAACCAATATCAACCTCATCTTCTTTGTTAGTGTCATAAATGGGAGCATAATAAAATTGAGGCCCAAAAATATCCCATTTCTCCTTTTCAATGCGGAAATAATATCAAAAATCATCCTCCAGGGAGCTCATGGGATTACTTTCCTCAAGGTTCTCAAAAGGAGAGTCATCAGTAGTGATACCCTTGAGCGAGGTAAGGTCAATGTTGACCTCACTTTCCATAACCTCATTCTCCTCAACACATGTTCTCTCAAAATCATCCTTGCCATCTTGTGGCCCCAACGAGGAATCATCTTCCTACGCATCGCCAAGACCCTCAAGGTCATCTTCATATTGGTTGGTTGACAAGCAGGACTTCTCTTCTTCTCTCTTCTCTTGAAGAATAATGGTTAATTTATTTTTTACATGATTTTTTAAATATGCTTCTAGGAGGAGAGAATTAGTAGAGTTATATTTATATTCACATTTCATCTTATGAAGCTTCACCTCTTCATCATATAAATAAGAAAATACTTCATTAGAATTACATTCCCTTACTAACACCCTCCATGACCTACTATATTAGTCCATTCTTTCTTTTATGTGATTTGGAGGCTTTCAAGATTCAACTCTTTGTTATCCTCACAGGAGATATCTTTCACTGAACTACTATTAGCCCCCAATTCCATAACTGATGATTTCTCATCATCCTCATTTTCTTGGTCATCCTCATCATCCAAATCCTCATCTGGTAATGAGCCATATTTTTATTTGATATTGTGAGACAAGGAATTAAATGCACTAGTATAATAGGCAAGATCCAAGAAAAGATAATTTGTGGGCCCTTCTTCATACTCCTACCTTATGTTGTCGAGGTTTGACATGTTCCTATCATAACAATTAGGTATGAAGTTGTAGTTCTCATGATCTATCAAATGATCATAAAGCTCATACCACGAATCCAATCTTTCCCATATGTATTGTTCTTCTTCGGGGCTATTGTCGTGGATACTTTTTTTAGCCATTTTTCATGATTTGGCATATAATTCCAAAATGGAGTCACTAGGGTGAATTAAAATTCTTTCACAAATGCTTGCTTCACCCTACAAGCATTGACTTTGAAGTTCAATGAGGAACTAGAACTTTTTTCCTGCAATGGATTCACCAAATGATATATCAATAATGTCGTATGGGGAATAAAGCACATGTTTCATGTCCCCAGAAATTGTGCCAAAGTGTTACCACCCAAACTAATAGGGGGCATAAAAGGGACTCCTCAAGGGACAACTACTACCTCAAGGGAAATGATGGAGGCTTGGCCCACTGTCACCTCAGCTAAGACTCCCTACTCTTTACAGACTTTCACCGATGGGAGGAGACTCGATATATAGAAAGTCACTTGTGAAGGATGAATCAACCAATGGATGTGAAGTGACCTTAATGATCCTTTCCCTGGAAGGGGGGTTAAGAATAGAGCTTAATTTATTTTTAAGCAAGATACAAAGATTTTTAGGATAAGGAGGTGAGGATTTGAGGGTTAAGTTAGAGAAGTATGCCTTGTAAAGGAGTTTCCCAATTTTAAAATCCTTATTAAACTTGAATTCCCGAATGGTTCTTGAAGAATTGATTTTTCATAGGTGTGGGACCACATGGGACCAAGTGGACCCAACCTAGGTTAAGGGGAGAGAATTTAGCAACCAATGATGTTCTTAAACCAGATAAGGAAGAGGAAAGGATCAAAGAAATAATTTCTAATTAACTTTATCAAATTGATCCTATGAGATGCTATCCTAGGGAATACTAGGACAAAGTTTGATCTCAAAGCTAGGGCTTGGGTTATCTCACAACTTCGTCGTCGGAATGGCTTCAAAATTGGAGGAGGCCTTGAGGACACACCAGTGCAGTAGAGGCTAGGAGATTGAACTTTTTCTTAAGCTATTTTGTCAAGAAATTGATGCCCTAAGTGACCCAACTTGGCTAGACCTAGAAGAGAGGGAAAGTAGGAGAAAAATGTTCTTTGAGTGATCACCTATTGGAGGACCAATGCCTTAATCCTTTGGGGAGAATGGAGTCTAAGAGAATGATGAGAACAAACTTTATATCTCAGTTAAGGAGGCCTTAAGGACTACTTCGCTTGGCCTTTAGGGAAAGAAGAAGTGACTTCAAAGCTTGTATACTTCACTTTGCGAAAATAGATGGCTTATCAAGATAAATTCACTGGTAGAATTATCTCTATGAGATTTATTTCAACATACATGGTCCATACATTGAGGGGTTCTATATATAAATAATAATTTTACAATCTTGCAATTATGGAATGCAACAATTAGCCCTAGTATAGATAAAAACTCATTCCATGCATTTGACAAAGTAAAACAATAATAGCATTAAATTTGTGTACTTACATGTAAGAGAACATGTCCAACCATCAACAGTTAGACAATAAATAATCTCCAAGATAAGATAACCCAATCCAAACATCAAAATTCATCCATGCTCCCATTCTTCATCCCTAAAAAAGTGTGAAATTCTCTAAAGAGAAGAGTGATCCAATCCAAAGTGATGATGAGAAAATGAACTCCTCTCACTTGTATTTATACATTATTTAAGGGTTTTAAATAGTCTCTTAGGCCTACATAAGCCCCAAAAAAGAAAATAATGTGCTAATATCCTAACTTTTGGTGGCACGCCCACCAAACTAGCTCATAAATTAAATAATAAGCCTCTCAAGAGGTCAAATGATAAACAATGCATGTCATCGAGCCCTCCAATAAGCCTGATGAGGTCCATAGGTGCCATAATGAAGAATAGGATCCTCAAACATGATGGACAAGGGGGCGAGCCCTTGTTCTCCAAACAATAAACCAGTGGTGCTCCCAGTCGGTGTGGGGGCACAATAATAACCTCATGGGTCTCCAAATGAGTTGAAGATGCATGTAGAGCATCTATAAGGGCTCATATGATGGTGTAGGTGATGCCATGTCATCCTATAAGTCCTAGGTCAACTATCAAGTGCATGGTACATCTATGGGGTTGGTTGAACAAAGGTAAACCAGGTGCATCTTACTCGTCCAATAGGTGGATCTAAAGCCAGTCTCTAAACATCTCTGGAGATCCATGGAGTGTTTTATACTGCTATGGAGACACATGGATATCAAGACACACCTTACATGTGTCAATGTATCCCTCTAGAGGGTTAGGACCCCATATAGAGAGACCAAACCTAAGATGGGGACCATCTACAATCCTGCATAAGATCCAATGTGTTTCCTAGCCTTCCAGTACAACAAGTCATCAAGGAAATCGAGTAAAAGAGCTTACAAACCATGGACCATAAGTGGGGACTTCATAATGTTCTTACCTTCAATATCAGGCTTTGGCATGTGCTAATGTCTATAAACTCCAAATGGGGTTAACCAAGTATCCCATGGTTTTTACTTCTAAAGGGGATAATATGTCCAAGGTACATCCTTTAAAAGGTGGTGGTATGTGATAAATAGGTGAATGGAGTAGGGGATGAGAAGGGGCAGCCCTCGGCCACATGCTAGGGTACAAGGGTAGCTAGTGGAAGGGAATCCCACCCTTGGGTATATAATGTATAAGAGGGAGTGATCATGGTACATTAGGTGCCCTGACCTTGATTTTTCCACCTTTTTTTATATGCATTTTTCCTTTTTATGATTATTATTTAATTAAATGCTCGGGGCTCGAGGGGTAAGAGCATTATGTGTAAAATATAACAGTGGATACCCCCTTTTAAGAAGGGTGGTCAATTTCCCACTAGGCGTTGGGACAATCATGGATTCTTATATGGTGAAGGAGCCTCATGGAACCTATAGGAACCAAGGTGATGGCCGTGATGATGGGGTAGAGTTCATGTGGTGGATTTTTCCCATGTGCTAAATTTGTTTGTCCCGACCATCTTTTTCATTTTGCGGTACGTTTTCCTATTGAATGTGGAAATTTTTTCTTTTGCTTTTCTTTCTAGCTACATTAACCTCTTAGGCATCTTTCCAAGCCTTACCTAAGGTGTGGGTAAGGGGAAGGGGAGAGCTAGCCCTATGTGGACCCAAGTAAGAGAAATGATGAATGGGGTAACAATGAGTGGAAAGGTGGTGATATATGTGGATGATGGAGCGACACCATGCAACCAAAATCAGGATTTCCCGTGAAATACAATTCCTAAAGCCAAATGGTTAGTAAAAGAGATCCCATGGGACTAGAATCCAAGGTCAATCATTCAAAGGGGACTAGGGGACAAGAGCACAAACCTAGACCATTATTTCTTTCAAATACCCCCATTAATCCATGCCCAAAAGTATCCATGATAAGAAAACTACAATAATTAATTACCAAATGACAAGGCATACCTTTAGGTTCAAGAGGCCCACCTTCAAACATACGATCATGGCAGATGAGTAAGGGATCATGTGACTGGCTCAGGTGGTGGAGAAATGGAAAAAAAAGCTAGTTGGTGGCTACAAGGGTTTGCTAGCCACTAGCTAAGGACCATCTTGGAGAAAACATTTCTCCTAGGAATATCACCCACAAAATGGTGGGTAACAAGGACTTCATGAAAATGCTTCTAAAAATAGGAATTGAAAAAAATATACCTTGCCTTTTAGTAGTCAAAATGTATCGAAATGGTACCTACATAGCAACAATCTTGATTTTCATAGAATACACTATATTAACCTTCAATTATTCAGATATTTATAGGTTTTAAATATTATAATATAACCATATGTTATGAACATAATATGTATATACGGCTAGATGTAAGTGCAATTCATTTGTAGACATGATTTGAATTGCCTGAGATTGTTTGGCCTATGAAATTTCAAGTGCAAATTTCTTAATACATATCCAAAGGTAACTAACATACATTGTTACTCAAGACACATTGAGAAGATGCTAGAGGAAAATGGAGCTCATCTGCATTAGGGTTACACTGTGTAGGGATGCAGGAACAAAATTGGACATTATGAACAATCCCTTGGAGGGCTCACATGGCAACTACAGATCTGAGGTACCTGGCCTCTGGTGGGCTCTCAATTTTGGGTGGGCACATGTTTCACCTCCTAATAGGTGAGGGCAACCAGGGGGTATCCAAAACTTTCAGAAGAGGGAGGCCATGGCCCTGTTGTGGAATTCACCCCCGGGGTGAAAATAGCGATATTGCTTCGGCACAAGTGAGTCATTATCCCACACCAGTCAGTTGATGATGGCATACCATCCCTATTGGATGGGTTAAATAGGGTTTTTAGATGTATGTGGCTGGGTTTGGTGGAGTTGAGGATGGCAGCGGCTGTAGAGTTAACAACGGACATATCCTACATGACTTAGCACTTCTGCTCCCCAGGACCCCTCTGCTATCACTATTTCGCTTTTGACACCATGATCTGGAGAAAACAAACTTTGGTATGCCCAGATATGTAGAGATACTTTCACATCGACTCTACAGTGGGGGCAGGGTTTCGCATCAAATAAACTAGCATGAAGTCATAGAGTTGGATACGATCATTCTAGATCTGGGTACACCGGGCACAGAACTAATAGACCCTAAAGCCAAAAAGGAAAAATGCCCTCCGATCTTGTTTTTCCATAGCAATTTTTGCTACCATAAGCCAAATCCAGATCATGCATAGATATTTGGCTCAAAGGGGGTGGCCCCTATTTCAATTCACTCAAACAATTGACCCAAACTATGCTCAGTGCCAAATAGGTCATCTAAAGAAGAGTGGCCACTTGACAACAAGATGGACGTAGGCTCCTGAATCCAGTAAATCCATTTCGTTTTCAAATCTTTATAAAAACCCCTGTCGAGGATTCATTTCTAGATTCGGTGAATATAACAAACAAAGTGATGCAACTGAAGCGTAACATCACGCATAATATTGGATACCTTGCTCATATTCAAAACTTGATCTACGGGGGTAGATAATTATGGGATAACCGATTCTTGATTGATTATAACATCCTATCAGCTTCAACAATAACCTTCAACCTACGACTACGAGGAGGTGTTATGACCTCCTGTAAAATAAAAAGTGTAGGAGGGGTTTTTGGGAGCAATACATCAAAAAGAACATAATCAAAATAGAAGCATATAAATGAGGACTCTCCTTCAAGAACATATTACAGGGAAAAAACGCAGCTACAGAACCAACAAAACAAGTAGGTACTTCTCCTAGTACATATTTAGTGGAGCAACTGAACTACACTCTAGAACTAAATATTGACATCCCAAAGATAGATGAGCAATGTGCTACCTTTGAATCACAAGCCATCATTTTTATATTCAACAGTTTCTGGCCAAAACCAACAGATATTTTTCACTGTATATTCACAAACTGGATAGTACATTGTGAAATACACCTCTACTCCAAAGGTTTCTTCATTTTAAAATTCCCATCATCATATGCAAGAGACATTGTCCTTCAGGAAGGACCATGGCTCTAGGGATCGACGAGACTTTTCATCTCACCTTGGTTTCTAGATGTTTATGCAAATACCATGTTCATTACTAGAGTTCCGATTTGGGTACGACTACATAATCTCCCTCTACATTTCTAGGACAATTGAATCCTAGCACGTATAGGGAACATCATTTGGAATTACATCAAAACATATACCCAAATATTGGAGGAAAGAGTTTTCACTTTCACACGAATATGTGTGGAAGTATATCTCAGCAAAGCCTTACCAGATCACATACAATTGATCCACAGCCAGTGGTAATGGACACAACTATTAGATTATGAGAACACAGATTTCAGATGTAGAATTTGCAGGCAAATAGGGCACCTTCAAAATTCATGTCCTGAAGCCAAGAAAGACACTCGAAGAAAGAATAATACTGGGAAACAACCCAAAGGTTGGCAATTCCCCCCACCTGAGTCTAAAGAGGAGGTGGACAAAGTAGAGGAATATCCCTCTTCCAATGGGAACAACCAAACATAAAATGAACCAAAAACACCAAGGGAAACCTCTCAAGGCCCAACTGAATCTTAGAGCAATCTGGTACAATCAACAAAGGTACCAGAAGCAAAGGATGACAGTGGAAATAAATGTTTACATAAATCAGGAAATTCACATTCGAACAAGGACATTGCAAGACCTGAAATTGGAAATCAACTCTCTCTTGTCTCTTTTGCGTCGTCACAAGGGGAATGGCACAAGGTAGAGAAAAAGAAAGGAAGAAAAGCCTAACCTTTCTCTTCATTTGTATATCAATTTGTTTTTATGTATGCATTGATTATCCTCAGTCATGGACTTGATGATGCTATGTTTTGTAGTAGATGAAACACGTAATTTTGTTTTCATTAATAAAAATACAATTTTTTCCTTGGAAAAAAAACTATGTATATACTATAAACAATAATAAGCAATGATTAATAAAGTATAATTATTTATAAAAAGACATATTCCAAACGACATGATTCTTTATGAAAGGGAGCCTGCCTAGGTATATAAACAGGGCCTTCATTTGTAATCAACCATATCATATCTCGGGTATATTCAACTTTCTTTTATCTAAATATTATTTGGGCTATAATGGGCATTTACATATTCTAGTGAGTATACGAACCTTGGTCGTACATTGGTATTAGATCCTCATTCTTTGATCCCGACTTTTGGCCATCAATCCTTCACCAAGTTTGTTGTTATTGCAATTGATGCTATTAAGCACAATTTTTTTTTTTAGGCTCATCACTCTATTGTCAAGCCTAAGCCTTTGGCCATTAAAACACATATATTATATTTTATATATATATATATATATATATATTATATATATATATATATATGATGTCTACGTCAAGACTATAATATCACATATGAATAATATATATGATAGACTTCTTTGTGTAGACATTATATTAAAAGAAAAAAGAAATCATTCTGTTACATAAAGAAGTCTATCATATATATTGTTCAACTATGATAGTATAATCTTGATGTAGTCATCGACTCTTAATCCAAATTGACAAGTTATCAAATAATAGCATTAACTGCCATTGAAATCACAATCACTCATGGGAAGTTGCATGGAAACCTATAAATTGTGCAATTTAACATTACAACAAACAAACTCGATTTAAAGGAACAATAGTGTGACTATATTTTCATTTAAAGGTTAAATTAGCGACAAATTAATTGTTCAAATCATGGAAATCATGCCCAGTATTAGTTTCTTGGTCCACCACCTTGCAACAAAAGTAGTAATATATTTCCATGCAAGTGTCCCTTTGACTCCTTTGACTCTACATTCACGGGAGCAATAGAAATAGTAGAATAAAACAATTTTAAGTACAACATGGGAAACAATTTTAAGTACTCCTTTGATTCTAAGTAAATCATGGCAAAAACTTTTTTTTATTTGACTGCGATGGTCACAGAGGCTTCCAGTAACGGAGAATGAAGCTTGCAAATGAGTCTTGCAAATGATTACCTTGAACTGATCTACACAAACTTGTACATGAACATTCAAGCAAATCCAATGCCCAACACACTCTTCACACGACCTCCTACCTTCACAAGCTTAATGAAACTCCAAGATCCTAAGTGAACTTCTGATGAACCTCATATGAACTTCACTTAGTCAAGATACTAATATATTCACACTGAGAAAGGTAACACAAACAAAAATTTTGAAATGAAACAAAATAACTTCTTTTATTAAATTGCTCAATGGATGGACATTACAAATGTAGACACTCTTTCCTAAGAAAGTCTGACCACTTTAGGTTCACACCAGGCTCACAGGTCTTGATGTGTAGGCTTCTCAGACTTTAGACTCTCTAGAGACTTAAACACCTAAGAAAGTCTAGCCACATTAGGTTCACACCGAGCTCACAGGTCTTGATGTGTAGGCTTCTCATACTTCAAACTCTCTAAACTCTTAGAACTCTAATCTCCCAACTCCTGATGCCTAAATGACTCTGATCCCCTTTAATTTATAGGTACTTGGGGAGACATAATGCTCTTAAAGAGTGTTTTTTCATAGATCTTCGAGATGTGGGCCAAACTGCACCATAATTCAAAGAAGTGTTATGAACCTCAAATAATCGTCTGATAAAACTTACAAAGTGGAGATGAAAGGCATCCCACAAAACCTTTATTTACACAGTGGATATTTTAGTGAAATCCCACGGTACTGGTCATATTCATATAGTGGATACTTTTTTGACACAGCGGAGATATTATTGGAATCCCATGGTACCAGTCACACTCATAGTTAGGTGACTAGACTTTACATAGTGGATGTTTTTTTAATGTACAGAGCATCCTAAGGCAAGTAAAAAAAAAAGTATTAATGTCATGCGGAAAGATTTATGTTTGCGGACAAACCTAACCTCCCTAGGAGTCTAAGACTCTCTAGTGACAAACAAACCAAACAAGAGCAATCCTTCTCTAAATATACATTATTCTATGAGAGATCAAGTGTTTTCCGATCTTACCTTAGGTCCAACGCTTGTTGTAGCAGTCCAGCCTTGCTGATCCAGATGAGCTCCTCCTTCACTTTACGACCTGCATACACTAACAAAGCAAACGATTACATAACACCTGAATATTTCATAAAACAAAGCATATTCATCACATAGACCAAGGAGTACATAAAATAATTCATTAACAACAAATCATTGAGAAGAATGGACTTATTTGTATTAAGGAAACAAAAAAAGGAACCATACAACCTGAGCCTTGGTGTTGTGCAAGCTCCTCCCAGGGTCCAACAAGAGATTTCTCTATTTGACAA
>APFE030325898.1:33884-64955 GCA_000404065.3 Pinus taeda
ACCCAAATACAGAATATGCGAAGAAAAGATACCCAGAACACAGAATAACAATGATTTTATTATTCAGAGAGTAATGTTCACTTGCCTCTTCGAGGAGGCAACCTCCAATAGAGCAGAGCTCGATTACAAAATAAGACACGATGCTCCTCGCAAGGAGTCTCTATCCTTTATATATGACTCATACATGCAATACCACGGGCCAAGACCGTGGTATTACTAATACCATGTATCTAATACTACGGCCCATTTGCAACTAACTGTGGTTCCGTTATTAATTGCGGATTAACCACTTACAATTATTAATATGGGCTTTATTGACTCTTGAATATGACGTGGTCCCATTACATAAATAAGGGGGTTAGGGTGGGACCCTCACAAGGTGATCACTTAGAGAACCATTTTTCTTCACCTCTCCTTCTTTATTCAATGTCTAGCCACATTAGGGCTCCTAGGTCATCATTTTCTCGATAAACCACCCATAGAAAAACTTTGATCTCTTGGCCTCTACTACATTGGTGTCTCTGCTAGGCCTCCTCCAAATTTGATGGAATTCCAATGGTGGGGATGCAAGATATCCCAAGCCCTTGCTTCAAGATTGGTTTTTGCCCTAAGTTTCCCTAGGCTAGTTCCTCATAGGGATCATTTTGCACCTTTTATTGAAAATCACTTCTTTTATCCCCTTCTCCTCCTTGTTTAGGTCAAATCTATCATTGGTTGCTATACTCCTTCCTCCTGACCTAACTTGGGTCCACTTGGTCCCGTGTGGTCCCACACTTTATGAAAGTCAACTCTTCAAAAAAGCCAACAAGGATTTTAGTCTTTTGGAATCTCCTTTACAATTCACACTCTTTAAACCTAGCCCTTAAATCCTCATCCCCTTCTCTTAGAAAGGTGTGTACCTTGCTTAAGAAGCAAGCAAGTCCCATTCTTGAGCCTCCCCTAGGAAAGGGTCCCCAAGATCACTTCACACCTGTCTTAGTTGATCTATCCTTCATAAGTGATTCTCTATATATCGGGTATCCTCCCATCGGTGAAAGCCCGTAAAGAGTAGGAAGTTTTAGTTGTGGTGACAATCAACTTTAGCTTAATTGTTGCTCTTGACCTAGCAAGTGCCCCTCTAGGACCCCTTGCTAGTTTGAGAGGTAACAGGCTCCAATACTTTCCCATGATTTTGTGAAGATGTTTCTGGCTATCATGGTCTTTCCCAGTATAATTTTATGTTTTATTTTAGTCATAACCAACCATTGTTGATGTTTTATCATATAATTTCCAAATATTTTCTCATCTGAGAAAATATTAAGATCAACTACGATTATGCAAGGTTGATGGAAACAATCCATACATTCTTCACATTCTCGTTGGAAGTTTGACTGAAATTAAAGTGGGTCCATCATTATTTTATCGATACCAAACCAATACCACCATTCTTTCATCCATTCCAGTTAATGCAAGAGCTGGGTTAAAAATACAAATCCAAACTTCATGACTGTATAATATGTGTGTCCTGGTACATCTCTGCACAACAAATTCCACCAAAGTTTTTTGTATCTAGCAAAGTCATAAATTGAATATGGAAATATAAATTTTGGGTTATGATGAGTCCTAAAAGTTTCTAATGGAATTATGGTTCTCTAGTTTTATTGATGACAAAATACTTATGATATGTTGCAGATTTGGCTTGTTCTGCTCTCCAGATTAACTCAAGATCCGTGAAATGGTTTGTAAGAACATCTTCAACTAAATTTGTTTGATGTTGTGAATGGTCATAAACCATATCATGAATACATCTTCTAGATTTAGGATATATTTTTCTTTCTGGGACTAAATGTTGTAAATCTCCATGAGGCTGCAAGTTGGCATCTAGGACTTGGGTGTTCCTGAGTTGCCAAGTTAGCTTCCTAGAGCTGCAATAATCATCCCACTTCATAGAGTCTTGAATTTCTCTAAAAATTTCATATTTTGGTCAGCATCCCACTTTGCGACTATCATCATTAGATGAATGTGTTCCTTAAGATTTTCTCTACTAAGAAAATCAGGAATGTTGTTATTGCTTCCTTTAATATGTTTTATGTCAAAGTCGAAATTTGAGAACAAGGTTTGCCACCTTGCAAATTTTGCCTCTCCAGGTTTCTTGATATCTTTGGATAGAAATTATTTCATAGCAGTAGCAACTTTTCTTAAAAGAAATCTTATGTTCATTAAATGGGTATTAAACTTACCTATGCAGTTCCAGCCTCCCTTTACCTCTTTTTCAATGGTATAGTATTTTTGTTCAGTTGGATTCCATATTCCAAAAGCAAACTTTATAATTTGTTCTTTGTCATCTTTCATTTGTTTTACAAAACCTCCATGCACAATGTCACAAGCATCTGATTCAACTATCTTTGACAAATTCTCATTAGATACATATAATATGGGTAGCACATGTACCTTTTCCTTAATGTTTTCCATAGCGGTTGTATGGGCTACAATCCATGGACTTGGATTCTTCTACAATCTCTTATTGAGGAACCTTTTAGCTTGAGCATGGTTCTTATAGAAATTGCAAACATAATTTAAACAACCCAAAAATCTCAGCAATTGGGTTTTATCTTTAATCTCATCTGGAAATTTTTCAGCAAAGGAAATTACATGTTGTTGAAGTGTAATCTGTTCATTCTCAATTATACGGCCAAGAAATAAAATATTTGTCCTAAACACTTCCATATTTTTCTTTCTTAGTACCAGCCCACTATTTTTAACTATCTACTTAAATTTATATACATGCTTGAATTGTTCTTCTAAATATTTGGATAAAATCAATACATCATCAATATATGCAATCAGTAAATCAAAGTAAGGTTTGAAAAACTAATCTATCACCCTCTGTAACTTTTAAGCTACATGTTTCAAACCAAATGGCATCACATTCCACATCATAGTGCCCAGAAGACACACTGAAGCCAATCTTAAACATATCTTCCTCTTTAATAGATACTTGCCAAAATTGAGACTTCATGTCAAATTTTGAAAAGATTTTTGCACCTGCAATTATGGTTATCAAATTTCCTTTATGAGGGATATGGTAGGTATCATCTACTAAAATATTATTGAGTTGTCTGTAATTAATTACAAGCCTTGGCATGCCCCTAATTTGTTCAAAATGTTTATTTACATAAAATTCATAGCAGTTCCAGGGATTTTCGGATTTTCTAATTAGCATTTTGTTAAACAAATATTGAATTTGTTTTTGACATGGCTTTCTATATTTTTCGTTCATTGAGATAGCTCTTATTTTACAGGGTCTTCCTGTATATTCTGATTTACATGGAAGCTCCACAAAATAACATTTTTGATGCCAAATTTCACTTGGCTCTTCTGCATAGCATTTTGATTCTAATTAGTGTCTTAACTTCTCAATTATTTTTAGTATATCAGGTGGTTTTAGCCTTTCATCAATTTTGAGACTAGATTCCAAATCCTTGTGTTCTTCCAATATTTTTTCAAATTTGTTTAACTCTTCCATTACTTGGATCATGGTTGAAATCCTAGGGGTAGATACAAATGGAAGAGCAATAGCTTGCAGAAAGCTTTCATTGTTTGGGATAGAAATTAAATAGCCTAATCTACCATCATCTAATCGTGTTGAACCATGGTGTTCAAAAGCTACCAAAAACAGATTCCCCATAATACAATCTACTAGGATACTACCTACTGCAAATTTGACATTTGTACAGTAGTCTTTAAAAAAAATTGTAGCTTTAGGGATTTCATACTAAAAATTGAATTGTGGTGCTCCTAAGGCAATAACTTCTCTTCTAGCTTTTGTCCAGTATCTAGCAATAATTGACTTTTTATTCAAGACATTAATATATGCTATTGTATCTAGTAAAGTCTTTAAAGTGAAGATTTCGCTTTTTATTTTGACTTGGAGCATCACATGATATTGCTAGTGTTGCACAACCATGATCTTCATATTATTTAACCCTTTAAAATCATCATATTTTGTTTCATAAATCTCAATCTTAGGGTTCTTGAGGAAACATATTTTCATCTTTGAATCTTGAAAGACATTTTCATCTTCTTTTCTTTTTCCCTTTTCTAAAATAGAAATTGATGTTCAAGTTCAACATTTTCTCTCTTCAGATTTTGTATCTCATGGCTAAATTCACTAAGAGTGAGAGTTCTTTGTTTGTCCTATTGATGACTTCTATGGAATGATTTTGTATTCTTCTCAAAAGATGCATCAACCAAGAGGGGTTTTGGAGCAATACATTTTTGTGTAGTGATTGATGATGAACCTTGATATTTTAGCATCAATCGTAGGAATGTATCAATCAATCGTTCTTCATCTCACCTTCTGGTAGCATATTTTTTCCTACTAGGACCTTTGCTTCTTCATCATATGTGCTATGAGAGATGCAAATTTTCATCTTTTGTGATGGTACTAGCTTGTTTTCAAAACTATATTCAAGATCTATTTCTAAAATGTTGTAATGGAAATCATCAGAGTCTTTGCAATCACATTGGTCAGCAAAAAGAACTACCTCATCACTAGATTCTAGGTTAGAGAAACTGAAACTGGAAGTTTCGGTAGAATCATAACAATCTTTTCCTAACATGTGCACTTCTTCCTTTATATAAAAATTAGGATATTTTTTTTGTTTTATGACTTTTGGAACCACATTTATAACATTGGATCGGTACCATTGGCTTCTTTTCTTCTCTACAAGCCCTTTCTTATTGGATTTTCTTTGCAGCTTCTTGATATATTTTCCCTTTATGCAACTTAGAATTTCTCCTTGTGGACATTTGTTTAAATTATGTCCCTGTCGTCCACATAACCAACAAGTAAGTTTGTTCGATACCTCTTGTTTGTGTGTCCTGAGATGTATATCTTTTTTATTGTAATAATGGGATCTCGGGACTTCCTTATAATAACCTTTTGATGTGGTTCTTCTATATCTTCTCGGCATTGCAAAATAATTTATCTTATTTTTTGAGTTTTTCTTCATGGCTTTATTTTCCTTCTTTCTATGTACAACTGGGTCATCTAAATAAAGACCATATTTATTGCATATAGATTGACTATCTAGCAATATTGACAACTTATGAATAGACTTATTGACTTTCATATTTGTACATAGGCTAACTAATGCCTTAATTATAAAACAATAAATTTCACCCGAAGTATAAGATTCATAAGGATTTTGGAATATTTCTTGGATCTTTAAAAAACCAACAAACTTGGAGGGAAGAGTTGCAAGATATACTTGTTTCCATAGAAAGTTTTTATTGTCTTTTACTTCATATATCCTTTGGACCCTATCTCTATGAAATTCATAATATTGTGACATTTTCTTGCATTTCAAATTCATCAACACCATCCAATTTTTATTTGAAATTTTTGTATCAGCACCACACCAATGGTCAAGGATCATTGATGTTAATGGTCCTATCATATTATTTTGTGGATTCCCATCAGCATTCATTACTACATCTCCCATTTAATCATTGACCACTTATTCTGCCATATTTTCAACATGTGCAAGGGAAGATTCAACTTCTCACCATCTCTATAAAGTACTAGTCAAGCATTGGATCAATGTCTTCCAAGCTTCAAATTCACATTTTCATTTCATACACATGAGTTTATACTATGTGTACATCTAATCTATCATTTGTTTAATTTGTCCTGTACTTAAATTTTCAACATTTCATTCTTTGTGTGCATCAGGAGAGAAATTATGGAATTCAGGCAATCTTCCTTTCCCACTAAGATCAGGAGCAGGATCTCTAAAGAAATGGCTTGGTAATGGTTCATATATAGGAAAGAGATGAGAATGTTCTTGATCAAAAGAAGAGGACTCTAGTTTATCTAATCTTTATTTTGGGAACAGAGTAGGGAATCTATCAACTAACTTATGTACATGGTGTATGGGGAAATGATGACTGAACATAAGAGAATAAGTAATATCTTTATCTTTACTGGTCAAAGAAATTTTTTCAAATTTTGAAGACATATCTAAATTTTTTCATATTTTGAAACAAATCCTTAATGAACTTCTTTTCCAATTCCTTCAAACTGACCTTCCATTTTTTCTGACAAAAACGTTGTATCTTTATTTCCTTCTCTAACGAAACCTTCTAAGGTAGACACAAAAAATTGAAAATCATTCAAACTTATATTTACTTCTAAGGTCTATCAAGTTTTTTATGGGGTATCAAGGCATTAAGCAAGGATTCCCTTTATCTCCTTTTTTTTACATTCTTATGGTTGAATCTTCAAACAGACAACTCGATTGGGAGAGGAGTTAAAGAGGTCAATCATGCCTAATTCATTGATGACACACTTTTATTAGGAGGAGCATCACCAATTATTGCATCCAAATTCAATAGCATTATGGACCAGTTTGTAAATGCATCAAAGGGGTTGATTAATAAAAATTAAATCCTCTTTTTCACTTGGAATGCTAAGAGAAAAGGAAAGGAAACAATTCAGTTCTCTATTTAGACCCTAATGTAAGAAAATTGGTCCTGAATTTGTTACCTAGGAATCCCAACCAGCCTCAAATCGTTACTAGGCTCGACTTAGCTTCCTATACTAGACAATTAAAATCAAAATTTTCCAAATGGGGAGCCCAATAGCTCAATCCAGTAAGGAGATTGGTTTTGTCAAAGATCGTTCTATCAGCACTACCTTTGTTCCAATACTTTGCAGCCTTAGATTCAAATGGGGATTAGAAATTTTATTGTTAAAAAATTAAGAAAGCTTCATTGGTAAGGAGGGAAATCTAATACCAAACATTATAACCTAGTCAAAATTACCTTCAAATCAAGGTGGCCTAGGTGTGAAAGAACCCTCTCTTATGAATCTAGCATTAGGAGGAAAAGTATTGTGAAGATTAATTATAAAAACTATGATTGATAGAAACAAGTTATACATATGAAATAATTGTCTAGAGAATGAAGGTGATGCTTGGATCAAACTCTCTCCCTCAAAAGGTGGTCTCAAATTTGGAGACTTATTTTGGCTACCACACCTTTCATACAAGAAAGATTAACTTGGATCCTAGGTAATGGAAAATCCACCAATCTTTGGAGAGAGAGAGTATAATGGGAAATCCTCCTATTAGAGACAACCTAGCTCTCTCTCGCCTCAAACCCAAGGCTATACAGACCTGAAAACATTCGTTATTCGATATATCTAAATGGAATTAACATGTAAGGTGATGTGAACAGAACCAGGATATCATTCCTCTCCATCTTTCGATCCTCACCTCAAATCTCCTCAAGGCTCTTGTCAGTTGCACTTCCCTTTCTATCCATTATGAGAATAAAAGGGATTGGGGTTCTATTGCATATTTAGTCAAAAAAGGATATGGAGCACAACTCTTCCCAAAATTATCCCCTCCCCCTACTCCTATGATATCAGAGTTAGTCCAACGTATGGAACTCAAATTGTCTCCTTAAGTTATGTTGAGAAATCAATGCTACTAGGATTAGGGTTATATTTATCTTTCTTGATAATTACTTGTGAATTATGCTGGCATATTTTACTTATTTGTTATGTTATCTTTTATCAAGAAATTACCAAATTATGTGTGCAGAATATCACAAAAAAACAAGGCATAATATGTAGGCACTTTTCCAGGGAAAAACCCCTATCTAGGGGAAAACCCAGTCAAAAATCTCTTCCTTCAATAGCTTTTCCTTGAGACTCTTCTACCTAAACAAAGACCTCCTCCACACCTAGCCAACCTCTACTTCTTCGATCCAACCTTCAACTTAGCAGCAGCAATACTTTCACCCTAGAAATTTGACTTCGTAACTTATGGCATCAACCGCAGCTTCAACCTAGACTAGGAGACTTCGGTCTTCTAAACCAGCCCACACGAGAGAGAGAGAGGGGCACTAAAATTTTGATTTTATTCTTCTCCTCCACCTAGACCAAACTCACACTCCTTTTGGACCCTTCCTTCAACTTCGTGATGAGCCTCATCATTGGGTAATTATATGGGCCTTAATTCACCTCCTAGCTTAGTCAAACCAACTATTCTCACAACTTATTTCATACTTTTGTTTATATTTTGTTTATGAGATGAGTTAGAGTTGGATATTTTGCTTTGTGGTCTAATGTGCATGTAATGCAAGATTAAAGGATAAAATCAATGAATTTTAGCAAAGACCTTGGTCAAAACTCAAATGGGACAAGGGAGAGGAATTATAGGAGGGAAATCCTCCTCATTTACTACCCCTCCATTTGAATATTCATCCATCAGCTCGGAGTGCAACCAGCCAAATCATGAGGACTAGAAGGTAGCCGAGCAAGTGGAAGTCAAAGTACCATTTTATCTCTAGTTTGGAAATCGAGCCTCCCTAATTTTAAGGAATTCGTTGGAGACTTCAAATGCATAAGTAGAGGGGCCTATGACCTCAGTAGGATTTAGAGTTTTAATTGTAAAACTCTACTTATTTTTGAGCTGCAAGACTTGTGATAGTTTTTGATGTAATCCATCATTTTGATAATAAGAATGAGTTTTGTTTTGAGCCAATACTGAGTTAACTCAAAGGGCTTAAGCTCTTGGGTTAGGGCCCAACCCTAACAGCTAAGGCTCCTCTTTACTGTACATGTATGCTAACGTAGATCCATGGTTTAATTGTTCATTTTATTATATAGCTACATTTTCGTTCTAGCAGTATGGCGCATAGATTCATGGTTTAAGCATTCATTTTCTTAAGTAGCTACATTTTCATTACAATAGTGTAGAGTAGATTGGTTGTGTTTCAGATTTCTATTTATCGCGTGAGCTTTGGAGTTTGTTGTCTTGATTCAGTACTTGGTTCATTTCATTGTTGTCGTCTTCAATCACTCTCTTTCTGTAATAGATCTCACTCGTATTCTCATTTCCTTCAGCACAAAATACCTAAGAGTGAGCCAATAAATGAGGTCTTAAGCAGATTATACCCATAGATCTCCTTACCATCTGGACCATAGCAAACTTGACAAATCACTGTCTGATTTATTTCAACGCTTGACTTTATGTGCTCCAGATCTCCATTGTCGATCTGCCTAGCTTGATCCAACGACTATCGTGAATTCTTCCACCTACTTTATGCGCTCCAAACCTCCACCGTCGATCTATCGCACCCTCGATCCAACGGCTATCGTGTCACCCAATTGCCAACTAGCTTGGTCGATCTCCACCGTTGATCAACCCCACCTGATCCAACGGTTATCGCACAATCTCGTGCGGATTCTTGCATGGCCGATATATGCCCGAGAGCACGTGAGAAAAGTGGTTTTCGCGTGCTATGTGTCACCTAATTAGGCTAATCGCGCAAAATTTTGGAATTTCGCTTACAGCCTTGAGGGCGCGAGAAACTACTTACTGCCTACGAAAACCCATCCTATCATTCCGCACGTTTTTTTACCCTTCTGTTGCCATGTGACCTGATGTGATCCACCCATATATTCACTTCATCTCCACGATAAGATCTTCACCATTCATCTTTCGATTAGTCTTGTTCATTCATGTCTTGACTTAAACCTCCCGCGATAAGATCTTCGCCATTCATCTTCTAATTAGTCATGTTCGTCCATCTCTTCACTTAGCCTCCTGCTATAAGATCTCCACCATTCATTTTTCATCAGTCTTATTCATCCATCTATTCACGTAATCTTTTGCGATAAGATCTCCACTGCCCATCTCCCATTAATACCATTCCTGATTGATCCAACGATTCCTATGCACTTCTACTTCATTACGTCCTCCTTTCACTGATTTCATTCTTCGCTTGCTCTTCCACTTGACTCCTTGCATGCTTGATTTCACCAAAACACCAAAAACATGAAAACAAACTTAGTTTAGTTTCCTTGCTTACACATTAGTTTGGTTTGATGCTCTTTACTTCTGTAACTTAGATAGCAGCATTAGGTTAATTTTGATTTAGCAATTCTGCTTAGTTTAGCTGTTTAAATGGTTAATTAGGATATGGTGTGATTTAGCATTACATGTTGTTTTCTTCATCATTGCAGTAGAGTAGCTCTCTTAGAATATATTTTCTCTTCTTCCATCAAAGAATCAAGCTTCTTCTGACTCTATAGAAGTCTGGCTTGGAACCGCTGGGTTCTATTGCCAGATGAACAAGTGACAACAGGCAGGACATTCACTTCTACTTGTGCATATAGCAATGTCAACTCCAAGCTTGTATGAACCTTGGGTTGATAAGTAAATCTGGTAGCCCAGGAGTTGCAGCATCCTTTTTTCAATACTGGTGCTCATCACTTTTTGGCGTTGTTTTCGAGGAGGTGTTAGAGTAGAATGTGATTACTGCTTTCTTTTCTTCTATTTCTAGTCTTCAACTTTCTTCCATTAGTTTATTTCTGCAAAAGTAATCTAGTAGCTTCCTTTCTTTCATTTGTTATTATCTACTTTCCTTTCCATTCTCTTCTTTCTGTCAGTAGTTTTCATTCAATCAGTAATTTCATTCTCCTTTATTTTCCATTCTGCAAGAAGGATTTCAATTCAGCAACTTTTCTTTCTGTCAAGTAGTTTTCATTCAATCAGCAATTTCATTTCTGCAAAGTACTTTATTGCTAAAAAATATTCCAAAAACAAACCCATAAATATTTCCTTTCATGCCTCATAGGAGTAGGGAAAATTTAGGAAAATTCTTGCCAAATACCCCCACTGCATCCAATAGCCAACCTTCTCTCTTCTTTGGTGGTTGTGAACTAGAGGAACCCTTAGGTGAGAAACCTGACATATTTGAAGAACTTATAGGGGAAGAATAAGAAGAAGAACCCATTCCTACTGAACCAATGGCTAAAAACCAAAATGATAGGGGGAATATAGAGAGATTTGAGGGTGCCTTCCCCGTCAGGGAAACCAATGGGAACACTAAGATGAAGAATATAAGCCCCTCTGCCCTACCTCATTTCCATGGCATGACCACAGAGGACCCTGACACTTTCCTATTTGAGTTTGTTGTTATATGCCGAACGTATGACTATACAGATGATGAGCAAAAGTTAAAACTGTTTCCATCTACCCTCAAGGATGCAGCATTGTGTTGGTTCATGGGTTTACCTAGAGATAGCATCACAACTTGGGCTCAGATGCAGCAGGATTTTAACAACAAATGTAGGGACTACTATAGGTTAAAGGATACTAAAGAAGAGATTTTCAGGATGACCATGGGCCAGGATAAATCCTTAGAATACTATGAAGAAAGATTCGAGCTCAGTTACAAAAGGGCCAGGTGCACACTTGACCCTGAGTCACTAAAGTTGGTCCTACTCAGAGGAGTAAGGGAATATATTTTGGATACCTTACATTTGTTAGCAAGAGGGGATATCTACCAATTACCCTATGAGGATATCAAGATTGTCTTTAGAAACCATTCTAGGATAGCCAGGAAAAAGGGTAGGCATAGTCAACCTATGGCTAGAACATCATCTTCCAACTCCTCCATCAAGGGTGAAATTGGAAATATGCTGGAATATTTCAAAAGAGAGATGCTACAAACCCTTGCCTTACAATTAGATACCATGAACATCAAAAGGAAGCAAGAGGAAGGAGAGAGACCTTGGCAATCTTTTGTCCTAGATGCACCAGGAGGCATCCTAGGAACAAATGTCCATTGAACTGCATTGAGATTTGCTCAGTCTATGAAGAAAACCAATTCACAGACAAGTGCCCTTCTTTACCTAGACTCAAAGTTGTATATCAAGGAGCTTAAGGGGTCACCAAGTAGCTTTGCTACATCAACCAAGGGAGACCTCCTAAGCCTATACCATACTAGCATGGTATGCAAGGGTCATCGCATGCATATTACAACCCCAACCAAACCACATCTATACCTTATTGTGGATCCCCTGCTCATCCTTCCTGGTCTACACCCCCTCCTTGGTCTTATGCATCTCAGCGTCATTCCTAGCCAGCCAGCGAGCTAGTCATTTCAACCTCACATGCCACCACAACCTCAGTGGAATACCCCACTCCAGGGATGGAGGCCCCAATATAATAATTCTCCAGCTCTATTGCCTCCACCACCTACCCAACCACAACTCCTACACTTTGCTCCACCCAAGCAACCCCATATGCCTGCCCATCCAAATCTAAACCCGAACAATAGACAGGCTCAACAAGTATACAGTGGAGAGACATCATACCCAACTTATGTTGTAGAAATCCAGGAGATCAACCTAAGATCTGGAAGAATTCTCCCAAATAACCAACCTCCCTCTCCACATAGGGAGGTTGAGGAAGAAAGAGAGGAAAGCAACCTTAAAGTAAATCCATCCTTTCCTCAGAGATCAAGCCAACCACTCTAGCCTACCCTAGAAGAGCTTGAACTTCTGGGAGAATTGAAAAAATTGTGTAAAGATCCCCCTTCTCCAAGCAATAAAAGATGTTCCATTTACAATAAGTTGATTAAGGATAAGTGCTTCAAGCATCCAGGAAGAATAAAAAGGGATGCCCCTACCATTAATTTCATTGGGCAGTTGTCTGACTTAATGATGGGGCAGGTAATATGTCCAAAATATTTGGACCCTTGAAGCCCTATAGTAGATGTGCACATCAATGGCACCATTGTCCACACACTCTGATTGATCTTGGGGCTGCCATTAATGTGATGACCAAGGACACCATGCTCAAGCTCAACCTCCAAGGGTCATTGAGGAAGACCACAACAGTTCTGCAACTTGCATACCATTCCACAGTCACCCCTAAGGGAATTGTGGAGGATGTCATGGTCTCCATTGACTCCTGGGAGTATCTTGTATATTTCCTAGTTCTCTAGCCTAAGGCTAAGCTTACTGGTTACCCTCTCATCCTTGGGAGGCCATGGTTGTCCATAGGTGATTCTTACATTAGCTGCAAAGCTAGGAATATGACAATCAAGAATGGGCATATGTCCAAGCAATTAGTCCTATACCCTCCTGCTCAACCTTCTCTAGAGCATGATTTACCTTTATGGTTGGAGGAAGAGGAAGAAGATGAGGCTTATTCAGCCCAACTTTATGCTTTGGAAGCAACCATAGGAGGAGGACAACAATATGAGGATGACTTAATTGAACACCTGCTCCAAAGTCCAACTCCTAGTTCATTACCATTAGAAGAAGAAGTAAGGGAAACCTATAACAATCATCCAATTGACTCATGCTTGGCCAATTCCAACCCACTCCGTGTCAAAACCATAGAGTTTGGCCCAGAGAAAACTTTGAAAATTAATCCATCTCTTTCTACTCTTGAAGAGGAAAAGTTATGCAACACGATGAGAAAAAACCTAGAAGCCTTCGCTTAGAGTTACAAGGAAATTAAGGGAGTGTACCCCTCAGTGTGTACTCACCACATATACATCAAAGAAGGTTGCAAGCCAGTCAGGAAACCACAAAGGAGGATGAATCCAGCTCTTAAAGATATAGTCAAAGAGGAACTGCAAAAACTGCTAGATGCAGGATTCATTTACCCTATCTTTGACAGTGAGTGGATCTCTCCTTTAGTGTTAGTTCCCAAGAAAAATGGTAAGTGGAGGATTTGTGTAGATTATAGGGAGTTGAACAAAGCCAAAAAGAAGGATCATTTTTCCCTACCCTTTATTGACCAAGTGCTAGATGGCCTGGTAGGGAAGAAGTTTTTCCCTTTCCTAGATGGATTCAGTTGGTACAACCAAATCCAAATCTACCCAAAAGACCAGGATAAGACCACATTCACCTATCCTTAGGGTACATTTTCATATAGGGTCCTTCCTTTTGGCCTATGCAATTCTCTTGCCACTTTCTAGAGAGCGGTCTTGAGTATTTTTTCCAAATTAGTACATAATGCAATGGAAATCTATATGGATAATTTTACACCTTATGGTTGTGATTTTCAAGAAGCCCTGACTAACCTAGGCAACGTATTGAACAAATGCATTGAAATGAACTTGTCTCTCAATCCAGAAAAATTTCAATTCTTAATGACTGAAGGGACAGTGCTAGGTCATTCAATATCTCAGCAAGGATTGCAGGTGGACCCAAACAAAATAGCAATCATCCAAAGGGTCCCACCTCCTCAAAAGCAGAGGGATGTCAGGAGTTTCTTGGGGTTAGATGGGTACTACTGAAGGTTCATAAAGGACTCCAACAAATTGGCCTCTCCTTTATTTGGGTTGTTGGCCAAATATTTTGAGTTTATATGGTCAAAAAGTTGTTAAGATGCCTTAGACATTTTAAAGGGTAAGTTAACCACTGCACCAATTCTTCAAGGCCCAAACTAGACCCTCCCTTTTCATATTCATGTTGATGCCTCACACAAAGCCATAGGAGCAGCCTTAGGTCAGGTAAAGGAGATATTGCACTATGCCATCTATTTTACCAGTAAGAACATGTCAAAGGCTGAGCTAAATTATATTGTGACTGAAAAGGAACTCCTAGTTGTTGTGCATTCATTAAACAAATTTAGGCATTACATTACAGGCTACCAAAATATTATGCATACTGACCATGTTGCAATCAAATACTTAATGAACAAACCAGATATGAATGCTAGAATTATAAGATGGTTTCTTTTATTATAACAGTTTGATCTAACTATTGTTGATAAGCCTGGTAAGGAGAATGTTGTTACAGAATTTCTATTTAGGATGAATCTGCCTACAAGTGAAGAAGGAATGGTGGATGACCAGTTACCAGACGAGTATTTGTTTGCTATTTCAGTTCTTTACCCATGGTTTGTTGATATAGCAAACTATTTGGTATCAGCACAATTCCCACCAAACTTTCCCTCTAAAGAAAAGAGCAAGATAGTCAAGAAAAGTGCCCCCTTCGCCTGGATTGGGGGAAATCTCTTCAAACTTGGCCCAAATCAAACCTTGAGAAGGTGCGTAAGGGAAGAGGAAGTTTTTGACATCCTTCTGACCTGTCATGATGGGCCTTGTGGAGGTCACTTTGCAGCAAATAGGACAGCATTCAAGGTGTTACAAGCAGGCTATTATTGGCGCACTCTTCATCAGGATGTGAAGAAGTACATTAGTCAGTATGATCAATGCCAGAGGATGGGAAAGCCTACTCCAAGAGATGAAATGCCCCTACAACCTCAAGTGACTTTCGAGCCATTTGACAAGTGGGGCATGGACTTCATTGGTCCTATCAACCCTCCTTCCTAGAAAAAATAGTACATTATTGTGTGCACTGATTATTTGAATAAGTGGATTGAAACCAAGGTAGTTAAGGCAGCAACAAAAGGGATGGTGGCTAAGTTCCTAAGGGAGAATGTATTATACAAATTTGGGTACCCTAGACAGCTAGTCACAGACCAAGGCAGCTAGTTTACCTCCAACATGATTGAAGAATTGCTCAGCCATCACAAAATCAAGCATAGGACCTCCACTCCTTATCATCCACAATCTCATGGGCAAGTGGAGGTGACCAACAGGGCATTGGAGAGCATCTTAACCAAAGTAGTGAGCAGCAGTAGGAAGGATTGGGTAGAGAGACTAGTTGAGGCCACCTGGGCCTATAATACAACATGGAATACCACTATTCGATTTACACCCTATGAGTTGGTATATGGGAAAAAGGCTTTGTTGTCCATTGAGTTTGAATATAACACATTGAGGATGGCAGCCTGTTGGGTTGTGTTATATTCTTTCCACAACTAGCCCACGTAGTTAACTAGGGGGGTTAGAAGGGGTGCAGAGCCCCCTTTTCGTTTCTTCGATTGCATAGCGGGGGAGTCACAGGGGGTTTGAGGGGTGCATATAACCCCACTCTATGGGGTCCGGGGCAACGCCCTGAAAAATTTTGGTTTTGGACCCTATGTTAGGTTGGGCGGACCTACCTATGGTTTTGTGCATGATTCTTGCACATGGTTTTGGACATGATGGTTTTTGGTCCATGATATTGGATGCTTCAGCATGTATAAATAGTATTGTAACATTGAAAGGAAAATAATGAAAAAATAAAGCTGATAGTCCCGGTTTTGGGATCCAGGGGAAAATCTCTGTGTATATGTGTTTTATGTGTTATGCTCTCACATTGTTTATTTTCTGTGTTTTAGAATTCGTATGCAGGTAATTTCTGTATAGGGTTAAAACCTACATTTGGTATCAAAGTTGTTTTGGCTTCAAGGGGACGCCTTTGTTGCTTAGGGGTTTCGCTCGAGCCCATGGTAGACCCTATTTAGTGGGAGATCTGTGAGATCGATTCTGGTGGTGAAAGAAGATGGCAAGTAGTGGAAAGAAAGAGATCAAGAAATTTAATGGTTAGAGTTTTGAGATATGGAAACTCAAGATGGAGGATCTATTGGTGGATGAAGATCAGTGGATCGCGGTAGATTCGGGTACTAAACCAACGGGAGTGTCAGATGAAGAATGGAAGAAGTTAGATCATAAGGCAAAGAGCATAATACGATTATGTCTCTCAGATTCAGTATTGTTGAATGTATCAGGGGAAGCTATGGCTAAGGCTTTGTGGAACAAGTTAGGGACTTTGTACCAATCTAAGTCTCTAGTGAATAAACCGTTCCTGAAGACAAATTTGTACAACCTGAGGATGAAAGATGGAGACTTGGTGACAGAGCATCTAAACGCATTTAATACCGTGGTAAGTCAGTTATTATCTGTTGATATTAAAATATCAGATGAAGATAAGTGCATCAGTTTGTTGTGTTCTCTACTAGATTCGTGGGATAGTCTGGTTATTGCAATAGGTAGCAATATAACTGCCTTGCAGTTTAATGAAATAGTCTCATCCTTGCTGACAGAGGATATGAGACGGAAAAATATGGAGAGACAAAATGGTGATGCTTTGTCTGTATGAGGGCAGTCCCAAAACATAAACAAAAATAAGTCATCAAGTGGGAGATCTAAATCTAGAGGGAGATCTAAATCTCCAAGAAAAACTGTAAAGGTGGTGTGTTGGAAATGTGGAAAGGAATGGTACTACAAAAGGGATTTTAAATCTAAAGCTCCTGATAAAGGAAAGGGATCTGATGATGCTCCTTCTGCAGAGGCAAAAGCCACCTTAGATGAAGGTGGGGATGTGTACTTGGCTTCTTAAAGTACACATGTACATAATGAGGCAAGTTTAATGACTCAGTTGCATTCTTTCACTTCACTCCCCATAGAGAGTGGTTCTGTGAGTATGAGAAATATGATGGTGGTGATGTCTTCTTGGGGGGTGACAAGAAGGCTAGAATCGTTGGTCGCGGAAAAGTAAAGTTGAAGTTGCAAGGTGGAAGGGTTAGAACACTTCCGGGTGTTCTACATATTCCTGCATTAGCCAGAAATATGATTTCTGTAAGCAAGCTAGATGATGCAGGTGTAAAAACAATGTTCGAGAAGGATACCTGCAAGATGGTTCGGGGAGCACTGTTATTGATGCAGGGAGTTCGATTGGAACTTTGTACAAGCTAAAAGGTAGCATTGTTGTTGATGGGTGCAATAGTTTTGTGGTTCCTGAAAGTGGAGCGAAAAATCTAGTGGCCTCTGGAGAGAAGAAAATGTCGTGGCATCAAAGACGAACATATTGGAGAGAAGGGCCTTTGAATACTTCATGGTAAAGGTATGGTAGAAGGTATGAGTAATAGCTCTCTAGATTTTTATTTCTGTGAAAATTGTGTATATGGGAAGCAGAATCAAGTGAGTTTCCCCTCTGGTGGTAAGAGGGCGAAACAGATATTAGAGCTTGTGCACAGTGATGTGTTTGGACTGTGAAGGTTCCATCACTGGTTAAGTCTGTGTACTATGTATCATTTATAGATGATTTCTCAAGGAATACATGGATATATTTCCTTAAGAAGAAATCTGAAGTCTTTGACAGATTTAAAGAATTTAAGGTTCTGGTGGAAAACTAGATAGAGAAGAAGATAAAGGTGTTGAGGATAGATAACAGTGGAGAGTTTTGCAGTAAGGAATTTGAAGAATACTGTAAGAAGTGTGGTATAGCATGGAAAAAGACTACTCCATATACACCTTAGAAAAATGGAGTTGTAGAAAGAATGAACAAGACGTTGATGGAAAGGGCAAGAAGCATGCTTAGTGTTGCTGGGTTAGGACAAGAATTCTGGGCAGAGGTGGTGGATACTACATATTACCTAGTCAATAGGTCACCTTCATCAACATTGGAGGATAAGACTCCACAAGAAGTATGGACTAGTAAGAAACCCTCTCTTTCACATCTGACGGTATTTGGATGTGATGCATATGTATATGTTCCAAAGGAGAAATGAACCAAGTTGGATAGTAAATCGAAAAAGTGCATCTTTATTGGGTATAAGGATGGTTTAAAGGGTTATAATATTTGGAACCCAGTAACAGGGAATGTTGTGTACAGCCGAGATGTGGTGTTCAGAGAGGTGAAAGATGTTATTAAACATGAAGTCCAACCAAAGGAACCTGAGAATATAGAGTTTGAGCTAAAGGAGGAAGAATTAGACTTTACAGCAGAGGAGGAATTACAAGATGAAGAGCCACAAACTCCGACTGTGAGAAGATCAGTTTGAGAAAGAAGGCAGCTAGAAAGGTATAGTCCATCTGCTTTCTGTTCAAATTTTTCTTTGTCTGTTACTGATGATGATCCCCAAACTGTGAAGGAAGCAGTGGATTTAGAGGATGGAAAACTCTGGAAAGAGGCCATGGTTGTTGAAATGGCATCTTTGCACAAAAATGAGTCTTGGGATCTGGTGGAGTTGCCGGCTGGAAGGAAACCCATTGGAAGCAAATGGGTGTTAAAAAAAAGAGAAATGCAGAAGGAAAAGTGGAGAAATTTAAAGCTCAGTTGGTAGACAAAGGTTATTCCCAGGTGTCGGGAATTGATTTTGGTGATATTTTTTCTCCTGTTGCCAAGGTAACTTCTATTAGATTACTTTTATCTGTTGCTACTACTTTTGATTTTAAGGTTGAACAGATGGATGTGAAGACAACATTTCTTCACAGGGATTCGGAAGAGGAAATATACAGGAAGCAACCTGAAGGCTTTATGGCAAAGGGTAAGAAAGAACTGGTATGCAAGTTAAAGAAGTCTCTGTATGGGTTAAAACAGTCACCAAGGATGTGGTATCAAAAATTTGATACATTTATGCGGGGACTTGGCTTCACCAGAAGTAAAGTAGATCATTGTGTGTATTTTAAATTAATTGGTGACCGTGTTATTTATCTAGTCTTGTATGGGGATGATATGTTGCTGGTTGGAAATGATAGAAATTATCTAGGATTTGAAGACCCATTTGTCCTCCAAATTCAACATGAAAGATCTTGGTGCTGCAAACTATATTTTGGGCATGGAAATTAAAAGAGATCGGACAAAGAGGAAGCTTTGGTTAAACCAGAGGAAGTATTTCGAGACAATATTGTAGAGGTTTAATATGCAGGATAGTAAACCGGTGAAGGTTTCTATTCCTGTAGATGTAAAGTTATCTATTGAATAGTGTCCCAAGACACAAGAAGAGGAAGAGGACATGTCCCGTGTTCCATACGCAAGTGCACTCAGTAGCTTGATGTATGCGATGGTTTGTACTAGATCAAACATTGCACATGCAGTGGGAGTATTAAGCAGGTTTGTGTCAAAACCAGGGAAGGAACACTGGACAACAATGAAGTGGGTTTTTAGGTATTTGCATGGCACTAGTGATTATGGTTTGTGCTACCAAGGAAGACCAGGATTAGATAGAGTGTTGGATATTCATGGCTTTGTTGATGCAAACTGGGTTGGAGGTCTGGATCAAAGAAGATCTACAAGTGGGTATGTGTTTAACCTATTTGGAGGTACAGTCAGTTGGATGAGTAAGAAACAATTTGTAGTGGCATTATCAACTACAGAGGCAAAATACATGACAGCCACTCATGCAATCAAGGACGCAGTTTGGTTTCAGAGATTGTGTTCAAATATGGGGTTAGTACAGGGAGCTATAAGGATAGACTGTGACAGCCAAAGTGCAATTTTTGTTGGCAAAGAACCCTGCATATCATTCAAATACAAAGCACATTGATGTTCACTATCACTTTGTGAGGGAAATGATAGAATACAAAAAGGTGTTGCTAGTAAAGGTGGACACTTTGAAGAATATTGCAAATGCATTGACAAAATCTATGAGCTCTGAGAATTTCTCTTCATGAAGAGAAACAATGGGCATTGCAAGGCTGGATAAATGACTAAGCTCTCTTGTGGCCCCCTATGGAAAGAAAACAACAAGTGGGAGAATGTTGGGTTGTGTTATATTCTTTCCATGACTAGCCCACGTAGTTTACCAGGGGGTTAGAAGGGGGGCGGAGCCCCCTTTTTCGTTGCGCCGATTGCATAGTGGGGGGAGTCACAGGGGGTTTGAGGGATTTAGATAACCCCACTCTATGGGTTCTGGGGTAGTACCCTGGAAAACTTTGGTTTTGGACCCTCTGTTAGGTTGGGTGGACCTACCTATGGTTTTGTGCATGATTTTCGCACATGGTTTTGGACGCAATGGTTTTTGGTCCATGGTATTGGATGCTTCAGCATGTATAAATATGTATTGTAACATTGAAATGAAAATAATGAAAAAATCAAGCTGGTAGTCCCGGTTTTGGGATCCAGGGGAAAATCTTTGTGTATATGTGTTTTATGTGTTATGCTCTCGCATTGCGTATTTTCAGTGTTTTAGAATTCGTATGCAGGTAATTTATGTACAGGGTTAAAACGTACACATCCCAACTAGATTTGGATCGCATTCATGCACAGAAAGAAATATTATTTGAATGGCTTGGATGAATTCAGAATGCAGGCCCTCCTACATACAGAGATAGTTCAACTTCAGAGGAAGATCTGGCATGATAGACATATTAAAGAAAAGCAATTTCAAGAGGGAAATTGGGCATTATTATATGATTCTATGTATAGAGACCAAAAGGGCAAGCTAAGGACAAGATGGCTCGGACCTTATGTGGTGGAAATATGCCATGATAATGGTTTAGTGCAAATCAGAACTAAAGATGAAGAAGTCATTCCATTGCTCGTTACTAAACACCGATTCAAAATGAACAAGAGGCCTTTATCAAAACAAGAGTTCATTAACAATATCAATAAGATAGTGATGATGGTGGAGCAAGTTCTGAATCCTCCCTCATCAAGTCACTAAAAAAAAGGAAAGGATTCAGGTGAAAACCTCCATGAGGCACCTGAGTCCCATCTTTGGGTTGAAAACTTCCATGAGGAACCTGAGTCCCATCTTTGGGTTGAAAACCTCATGAGGTGGCCCAATGATGAAAAAAATGAAAAAAATAATAAGAAGATCCTTGGATGAAAACCTTCCTTGAGACACTGAGGGCAAACATCTAAAGTGAAAACCTCTCTGAGGCAGCCTAGCTGTCTTTCAAAAAAAAAAGAGAGATAAAAAGATGTAATTTTTATTTGCGGGTGGATAAGAAAGATAGTCAAGGAGCAAAAAGAGGATCTAAAGGGCACCCTACCTCACACATGTCCATATCCTCCACTCCTTACCATGCATCACTCCATCATTTCTACCGTTCTCCACTCCATTGCTTCTATTTAGGCGAAGACTGTGTTTTCTATAGGATCCCCTCTATTCCTATAAGCAGCCTATCCCACAGAATATTAATCATCAACTACAGGTCTTCACTAGGATGATCCAGGAGCTCCAAACAGTAGTCAGTAGACAGCAGGAAGCAGAGGAGAAAGAAGAATGACCATGCAGCAAATAAACAACACAGCACCTCTGATACTCAACAACTACAACATGTCATCAAGACCACAGGTAAGTATCCCGCTCACTCACTCATATGCATAATTTGATCAAAAGTTATAAAGGTTACGAGGTAGTTGGTTTATAAGTGAAAAGGTGGCCAACTAACTTGGCCACCTTCTTCAGTCATCACATACAAAATTGGGTGTCCTCTCACATGTGGCCGCAATCAACTCAAAGACAGAGGAGGAGTAGGACAAGAAGTGGTTAACTACGGATCCATGAGGTGGGAGCTGATTACGAGGAGTGGGAAACAAAACATCATTTGCATTCATTCATGCATTCCACCTCCTTGAAACTCCCTCACTCAAGTCACACTTATAACTCTGGCCACCCACCAGAAGCAAGGATCCATCGTTCTGCAAGAGAATTTCTAAAGGAGCATGCACAGGAATTCCTATGGGAACAATCTACAAGAGCGGTCTATAGGATACACAAAGGCAGTCCACAAGATAGGCAGAGAAGGGTTCAAGAGGGAATATCACGAGAACTATCCACTACCACCATTCTAAAGAGGTAGGATCTAAAAATCCATCCCCATTTACAAGCAAAAGAACTAGAAATGCTCTAAAAGCTAGTTTTCTCCTGAATTTAAAATTCTTGTGTCAAACCTCCCATTTCCTCCTCAAGCCCCACAAGCAAGATGGCAGGAGGGTTTAATAGGAGAGAACCTATAAACATTATGAGCATACAACAACACCCCCAAGTGCTTGAAATATTTACAAGACACCAGTGGATGGGGTTTTTCGAAAAACTCACAAGGTATGATGATGAGGTGGCTCAAGAATTTTCTCATTCCCTCACTCCACACAGTAGAATCCATGCCACTATTATAGTTATAGGGATCACTATATATCTCAACCTAGATCTCATTAGTAGGGTCACCACACTTCCCCTAGGAATTCCATGGAGAAAAGAAGACAAAGCAGACAGTCAGGTGGCAAAAAGGAAATTCTTTGTAGAAGGTGAAGAACCGACAGAGGATAAAAATGGAGTGAGGGACAGTCTGCCATACCCATGGAGTGAGGTAGGTTACCAACTCATCAAATATATCTCATGTGAGGGAATATTCAGTGTTGTTTATGGCTACCATTTTAGGATGCTTGAAGAATTATGATTTGGGGTAGAAACACTAGTTCACCAAAGACTCAGCATACCCTATTTCTTGATGCAATCACTCATAGACTTCAATAACAAAGTTAAGGAAGGGAATTCCAAACAATTGGCTCACCATGGGTTGATCAGGATCCTCATTGAGGATGCCCTCCAAAACCTTAGGATCCCTATAAAATGGTCAATCTTTAGAAACTTACCAGCAGAGGATGACATCAAAACCCTCACCTATGATGTTAGTCCTTCTGTCAGTGAGGAGGAGGAAAAACAAGAAGAAGAAGATACAGATCTAGATGGGGATGAGATGGATGAAGAAGGAACTGATATAGAGGAACATAATGAAACAAAAGAGAAGGAGGATGATGCTGAAACAAATAAGGAAACAAAGGAAGAAACCGATGGAGATGACAAAGAACAGCGAGAGGAAGAAGATAAGAAAAACAAAGAGGAAGAAGGCATTGAAACAGAAGGGGAAGAAAATGAGGAGGAGTCACCTAGGCTGTCTCCAAAGGCCCCTAAGAGGAAGGCAGCAGCTACCTTCACTGCTCTCAGTACCCCAGCCAAGAAAAAAGGGAAAAGAAGGAGGCAAACCCCTCTATATTTAAAAACAATAAAGAGCACAAGAATCAAACAAGGGAAGCCACAATATCAACAAAAATCCCTATTGAGATTGAATATTCCCCTACACCAAGGACCAGAGAAGCAATAATGAGAGATCAAATTGAGAGGGAAAATTCATGGCTAAGAGGACAGCTGCAGGAAATGGAAAACCAACTAGCATGTATGGCCAGCCTGTCCTTGGAGGCCATCCAGTGTAGGATTCCGGTTAAATCCTATGCCCTTTACCTTAGAGAAATATGACTGCAATTTCAGATTAAAACACTAGCACAAAGGGGCACCATGCCATTTTAGGACTACAGGCAGTTTATTGATCTTTGTGATCAAATTACACTAGAGGCTAGGGCCAAAATGGCTTAATTTTACTTGCACAATGAGGCCCTCACAGACAAGAATGTTTGGGATCCTAATGCCGAGCTAGGAGATCTGCAATTAATGGCTTTGGCATCATGGATTAACCATGAGGAGTCAAGGGTTGCAGAGATGAAAATAATACTAGCCAAAGAGCAAAATGAACTTATTTTCATCAGAGTTGAACAATCAAATCCCAAGGCCCTAATCAGCACCCATAATCTAATTGCAAATGATCCTCGACTAGCACCTAGATACCTTGCTGCCCAAGAGCAAGCCTCATCATTGGGTAGTTATATGGGCCTTAATTCACCTCCTAGCTTAGTCAAACCAACTATTCTCACAACTTATTGCATCCTTTTGATTATATTTTGTTTATGTGATGAGTTAGAGTTGGATATTTTCCTTTGAGGTCTAATGTGCATGTAATGCGGGATTAAAGGATAAAAGCAAGGAATTTTAGCAAATACCTTGGTCAAAAATCAAATGGGACAAGGGATAGGAATTATAGGAGGGAAATCCTCCTCATTTACTACCGCTCCATTCAAATATTCATCCATAAGCTCGGAGTGCAACCAGCCAAATCATGAGCACTAGAAGGCAGTCGAGTAAGTGGAAGTCAAAGCACCATTTTATCTCTAGTTTGGGAGTTGAGCCACCCTAATTTTAAAGAAGTCATTGGAGACTTGAGAAGCATAAGTAGAGGGCCTAGGACCTTAATAGGATTCAGACTTTTAATTGTAAAACTCTACTTATTTTTGAGTTGCAAGACTTGTGACAGTTTTTGATGTAATCCATCATTTTGATAATAAGAATGAGTTTTGTTTTGACCCAACACTGAGTTAACTCAAAGGGATGAATCTCTTGGGTTAGGGCCCAACCCTAGTAGCTAAGGCTCCTCTTTACTGTACATGTATGCTAGTGTAGATCCATGTTTTAATCATTCATTTGCTTAAATAGCTTCATTTCCATTCCAGCAGTATAGCGCATAGATTCACGGTTTAAGCGTTCACTTGCTTAATTAGCTACATTTTCGTTACAACAGTGTAGAGTAGATTGGTTGTGTTTCAGATTTCTAGTTATTGCATGAGCTTTGGAGTTTGTTGTCTTGATTCAGTACTTGGTTCATTTCATCGTTGTCATCTTCAATCACTCTCTTTCTGTAATATATCTCCCTCATATTCTCATTTCCGTCAGAACGAGCCAATAAATCATGTCTTAAGCGGATTATACCCGTAGATCTCCTTACCATCCGATCCACAGCAAACCTGAAAAATTACCATCCGATTCATTTCAAGGCTTGACTTTATGCACTCCAGATCTCCATCGTCGATATGCCTAGCTTGATCCAAAGGCTATCATGAATTCTTCCACCTACTTTATGTGCTCCAAACCTCCACTGCCAATCTATCGTGCCCTCGATCCAACAGCTATCACGTCACCTAATTGCCAACTAGCTTGGCCGATCTCCACTATTGATCAACCCCGCCTGATCCAACAGCTATCATGCAATCTCGCGTAGATTCTTGCATGGCCGATATCCACCTGAGAGCACGTGAGAAAAGTGGTTTTCTCATGCTACGTGTCACCTAGTTAGGCTAATCACACAAAATTTTGGAATTCGGCTTATAGCCTTGAGGGCGCGTAAGAAACTACTTACCGCCTGCGGAAACCCGCTCTATCATTCTGCACATTTTTTTACCCTTCTATAGCCACATGACTTGATGTGATCCACCCATCTATTCACTTCATCTCCGCGATAAGATCTCCGCCATTCATCTTCTGATTAGTCTTGTTCGTTCATCTCTTGACTTAAACTTCCCGCCATAAGATCTCTGCAATTCATCTTCCAATTAGTCTTATTCGTCCATATATTCACTTAGCCGCCCGTGATAAGATCTCCACCATTCATCTTCCACCATTCTTATTCATCCATCTATTCACGTAATCTTCTGCGATAAGATCTTCATCACCCATCTCCCATTAATATTGTTCCCAATCGATCCAATGGTCCTTATGCACTTCTGCTTCGTTACGTCCTCCTTTCACTTATTTCGATCTTCGCTTGCTCTTCCACTTGACTCCTTGCATGCTTGATTTGACCAAAACACCAAAAATGCAAAAACAGACTTAGTTTAGTTTCCTTGCTTACACATTAGTTTGGTTTGATTCTCTTTACTTCTGTAACTTAGATAGCAGCATTAGGTTAGTGTTAATTTAGAAAGTCTGCTTAGTTTAGTTGTTTAAATAGTTAATTAGGATATGGTGTGATTTAGCATTACATGTTATTTTCTTCATCACTGCATTAGAGTAGCTCCCTTAGAATAGATTTTCTCTTCTTACATCAAAGAATCAAGCTTCTTTTGACTCTATTGAAGTCTGGCTTGGAACCCCTGAGGCATCTTGCCAAATGAACAAGTGACAATAGGCAGGACCTTCACTTCTACTTGTGCATATAGCACCGTCACCTCCAAGTTTGTATGAACCTCGGGTTGATAAGTAAAGTTGGTAGCCCAGGAGTTGTAGCATCCTTGCTGCAATACTAGCGCTCATCACTTCGTACTTGTTCCCAACTTTCTTCCAAAGATCGAACTATGCTTGAGAGAGTGAGAAGCTCAATGAAGTCAAATTTCCTTGTATATATAGCCTTCGAATGAGGTCGAATTTCCTTCCTTGAGGCCAACTTTATCTTCTTGTGGTTGACTTTGTGTGGAGGTTAGTAAATCTATTTTTGACGCCATTTTAAGCCGAAGGTCACAAGTCAAAAGCTATGTAACAACCATGTGGGTCCTTGTAGGCTTCCTACACCTTGTGTCATGTTGTGCCAGTTTGTTTTGGTCAAACCATGTGTTGCCACTTTGAATTCATCTTTTGTTCCTTTTGTCTTGAACAGGATTGGAGGACCTTTGGTAGGATTACTTGAGGACTCATGGTTTAATGGGAACCCATTTTTGTAGGGTTGATCACCAGTGTATGGGCCATTCTAGCTCACATCAAGGTGCACCTATATCTTATCACATGGTTATGATTCTCTATATTTTGTAGGTGGCCTTAGTTTTGGTGTAGTATCCCTTAAATATTTCTCATAAATGGCAGTCTCATACTTTGTATCATTTCATGCTTCTCAATGCAGTTCCCTTTCCCCAATATAAAGTGGTCTCAAAAGTGAAAAAGTCAACATGGTATCAGATTGTTCAATTCAAAGAGAGGATGACATGCCACATGGAATTTATTCAATTAGAGAATGCATGATCAAGTTATGGTTGGTCAAAGATAGTCAATAGGTGTTACGAGTTTTCCAAGGGCGGAGAAAGGGGGATGTTAGGTAGATTTTCACATGCATTACATCAAAAGTGGTATACTCAATAAGAGCAAGAAAACTCATGTTTAAAATTTTCCAAATCCTCTAGTGCATTATAGATCATCCACTTAGGCGTGATGATGTAGCAAGACAATATTCAAAGTGGTATACCTAGGGAAAGTCTTAACAGAATTTGACATGCAATACATCAAAATTGATCTATATAAGAAGAGGAAAAAAACCAATGTCTCAGCCTCACCAAATATCCAAAGGGTGTTAGAGATATAGTATATGGCTTAATAACATAGAGGGTAGTGATGATGTGCCAATGCAGGGCATAATTTCTTAAAACGAAGTAAGATCCAAATGAAATCAAGTCGAGTTACAACTAACCCAAGTACCTGGAGGAATAGAATCGCTCTGAAGACGTGCGAGGAGAAGAAGATGCAAATAGCATTAGGGTTTGGGTGGAGGTGGAGGTTTATCGAGACAAGCTGTGATGGAGGTGGAGGTCTACCGAGACAGGCTATGGAGGTGGAGATCTACCGAGATAGGCTGCGATTAAGTGGTGGAGGTGCGAACATGAATTTTCAGGAAGGGAAGTTTGCCTGTCAGGTCAACTAATGACTAAGCTCGTCCAGGGTTTATCTGCTGAGATGGACGAAGAATTAGTGGATTTCTCCTCTGAATCCTTAGATTATATGTTGATCCGGATAGAGGATTCACCTTAGCATTCTGGTATGGAGTCACCAGAGAGGTGTAGGGCACCGGTTATGCAAGTTTCATCACCCCACTTTTCACTAGAGGGCATCAAGGCTTCTTCCATCTCTCTATGGTTTCATATCTTTCTATCAGAATCAGGTCAAATTTCAATAGGTTTTCACGCTACCAGACAACATGAGGAACCTTTACTAGAATAAATCCAACAACAGTCAAATCAATAGATCCCTCTCCATCTACGCTTCAATTTTTGGAGCAGTGCTTGAACCCTAGCTCAGAGGTAGTTTATGTGGGTGGTGTATCATATCAGCTGATTTTTTCCAAAGCTAGAGGAAAAATTGTGCCACTCTAGGGATTCAACCCTCGAAGGTAGTAGATCTACTAAAGGAAATGGTTGCAGAACCCCCTTCATAGTTGCACAGAATTCCTTACACTACAGTCTTCGGGTTGTATCAAGGGGGCTCTCATCAATTTACTGGAAGGGTCGCAGGAGGAAGTTAGAGCATCTGAATCGAGTGAAATCCCCTCACAAGATATTGGGATTACTGTTTGGTCAATTTAGTGTGATCTAAATTGCTATTTAGAATATCAACCCAGGGTTCGTAAACTGACAAAGTGAAGTGTACTATATGTACTAGATAACCATTTCCTTAGGCTTTTGTCGTTTTAAGCTTTTTAGTTTGTTTTTGGATTTTATTTTTTTCTTAATGTGTGATGGTAAAAATGAAGTGTGGAGTGTGTGGAGTGTAGATGGTGATGGTTTCTAAACTTGAAAATGCTCAAAAGAAAGCTTTACAATAACTAAATTGAAATCAATTCTTAAGAGAAAACTAATGCATCAAATGGTGAACTAATGGCAATGGCCCAGTATCCTTGCTGCTGAAAATGAAAAGAAAGAAAAAACTTGAAAAACAACTCAAACTTAAAGCAAAACAGCTAATTCACATTACTTTAACTTTTCAGATCCTTTGCCCTTAGGCTCAATCTACCTGGTGGGAAGTAATCATAAACAAGTTAAGCAGTATGATATCTAACTGTTCAAGAAAGTAAATTGCATAAAAGAAACTAATCACACTACTTGAATTCTTCAAATCCTTTACCCCTCAGCTCAATCTACCTTGGGGAAGTAATCATGAACATGTCAAGCAATATGATAACTAAATGTAAATTGCAGAAAAGAAACTAATCACACTACTTAAACTCTTCCAGTCCTTTACCATTCAGCTCAATCTACTTTATGGAAAGCAACCATGAGTAAGCAATATGACAACTAAATCACACTATAGTTAGTAATATTCTGATTCTTTGCTGATATAGCCATTTGACCACAGAAAGAAATCATAAAGTGATGAGCAGTATGATGTCTAACTAGCAGAAAAAGAAATAAGCAAATCACAACTTTGAAAAGGACAGTGCTGAATTTAAACTCTAGAAAATAAAAGTTAGCAGGAAGGACAAGATGATCTCATATGCCAAAAGTTATCAAAAAGATGAAAAATTGCCCAGGCTGCCTAAAAGAACCTGCAGAAAAGCACTGATCAGTTTACAGCTCTAAGAAAACAAAGATGAAGATATGAATAGCAGAAACATATAACAACATATTATGTACAAGCTAATGATAAAAACAAAAACATAATGAAACTAAATAAACACCTTACAAGGCTTCAGCGTGTAGGGGCCCTCTGCCACTTCAGCCAATCAAATAATCACACGGCTATCTTCAGAAAAGTCTTCTCATGTATTTAAAACAACAGCATGGAAAATAGTGGGGTGATAAGATAACCAGCAGCGCGGAAATTACATAAATAGTTCAGAATTCACATGCATCCAAAGTCTCTTTACAGCGTTCAACGATGCGTTATTTATAATGCAAAAATACTACAACTAACTAACAACTTCTACGCTATTAACTGCGTTGCCATAGACACGTAGATCTCTTTAGCCGAGATCTAGTGTAACTGTCGTTATGTTCCTTAAATCTTCGGAGTGGTTGCCTGTTAGATTCACGTTTCAGGAACGATCTCCAGGTGTGTTGGTGCCTTCGTGAGCTAAGAATTATGCCACGTATCATTCACGTGCCCAAAACAGTGACGTGCCACCGCTGAACTCTTTCGCTGGCCTCATCTTTGACTTTGGTTGACCGCGGCCTCTCATGGATGATTTGGCCGATTCGAAGGGACACGTTCCATGTACCTTCCATCTGGAGCTTTCCCATGTAGCTCATTCCTTCAGAGGACACCTAGAGCACAGCTTTTAACAAAATAGCTGCGGAATCCTGTGCTGGCTGCGGAAACTGACAAGTTTCCGCAGCTGCATGAACAAAAAAACTAAACCAAACAACAGTCATCAGTATAGTCAAAAAATGATATAAACAGTCCTTTTTAAACTATAATGCAATGATTTAACCACTGGATGAATGAAGTGAGTGGAGAATGAGGGCTAAGAGGGTGTATAGGAAGGTGCAAGGTTGAGGCTCAACATACCCCCATTGTGAAGGTGTTGCATGTCCTCATGCAACCAAAATTGAGTTATTTCCCCCTTAATCCACATGCTCTGAGGCTTCTGCAAGGACAACTAGTCCTCTTTTCTTTTTCTTTGATGCCATCATCATCATCATTCTTGGCTTTCTAACTAGACATTTGAACTTGAGGTTAATTAAAGCTCTGCTTAAATTTTTGCATTTCTTCTTCAGTCTTCTATTCTTCTTCTGCCACAGTCCTAAATGAAGCATGGTATTATCATGGACCATTTTGTCTACCTTACCCTGCTCTTTAAGTGTTTCATTTTCTTGTATTATGTGTCTATTTAGGACTTCTAGCTCAAATACTTCTTGTTTCAGAGACTGAACCTGTGCATCAAGTGGCAGAGAGGTACTTGGTCTTGCAGCTGATTTTTCTAAGGATTCCAGGTAATTATATACCTCTTGCTTATTAGGATCCACCTCAGGTGATTTTCTCTATCTAAACTCAAAATCTGGTGGAGGAGGACTGCTTGCTCCTTCTGGCCGAAAAGGACTTTCCTCTCGTGGAGGACTTGTTTCAAGGCTTGGCTGTTATGGAGATTTCTCAAGTATTTCTTCACTTAAATCAATAAAGTGGGACTGATCTCCTTTAGTTTTCTTCCATTTTCCTTTTAGCCGAGAGCTTCTTCTCAAGGATGAACTCATACTTGTCTTTTCTGCACTCTGTTTCCCTTTCTGCTGTTTCTTGGCCATGGCAGCAGCTTTAAGATCTACTAGCCTTTCTGACAGAGGCTGGTAATCTTCTT
>APFE030325899.1:0-17056 GCA_000404065.3 Pinus taeda
AAAACCTGTAAATTGCACAAAAAATTCACAAATGACAAAATTTTCTCCAAATTTCTTGAAATTTGGGCTTGGAGTCCCCAATCAAGTACCATGCTCAGTCAAAGAGGCTTTGGCCAAAATTTGGAGTGGATCGGGCGTTTTCCTTCGTTTTTGTGTTTTGGCCAACCGTCCTTGGAGCACCTTCGTTCTCGCCGGTATTCTTGACATTTCTCTCAAACCATGACATCTGTGTAAAAAGTGAAAGAGGTTTTTATTCCTTGGCATGTTTTGGACAAAAACCTCTCTCAGTTTCCCAAAATTCATCTTTGACTGATTTGAAACATCATTTGAGTGAAACTTGCCCCGATGTGTGAAACAAGGAATTTTGTTGAAATGAAGCGAAATGAAGGGGATAGGGGTCTTCTAAATTCTTGGGGAAATTTTTTGGAGTGGGGAGGGATGTTAGGAAGCAAGGGAAAGTGGAATCTTAGAGATTGAGTGAGGGGAAGGGGTCCAAAAGGGCAAATCACAGGCCAAACTTAGAAAATTGCCAGGTTGTAGCTAGAAACTAGGGTTTGTGCAAAAATGAGGAATTTGGCGGATCTAAGGGATGGGAAGTGTTTGATAAGGTACCTGAAGGATAGGGGAAGGTGTATGAACATCATTAAACAAGTTTTGCCGATGATTTGACCATCCGAGAGAAAATGGTTTCAAAACCCTAGGAGAGGGAAATGACCTTGCCTGGGCACAACTGAAGCATGAATAAGGTATAAAATGACTCATTAGACACTGACATGATAATGAAAACCCTATGAATGATGATAGACTCAGCTGAATAGTGACATAGATTGGCATTTAGGCAACTTTAGAAGGATTTAAAGCAAACCCTGGACCTAATGCCTAGTGACCAAATTTTGCTTGAAGACTCACTGAAATGACAAAATTTGACCTTGACACATCAAAATCACTTTGTAAGAGCATATTTGATCACTGTAGGAAGGCTGGAAAGACTGACACTAACAACTTGATCGATGGTTTCTCATCAGAGGTTGCATTCAAAACAATGGTTGCTTGGTTGTCCCTTTGCTAAATTTGCTTCTTCTTCTTCTTCTTAGCCATTTGGTTACTAGTACCAATACTTGCACCAAGCGAAGAGGAAGAAGGGGAGGAGGAAACAAATGAGGAAGAAGGCAAAGGGTCAACTTTAGGGTCAATTGGAGGTTGATTTTGTCCAGTTCGAGGTGTACTCTATTGAGGAGAAATTTTGACATTTTGAACCAAGGAGGTTGAAAATAGCCATACTGGGAAGCCAATGGTAAATCCTGGAAGGGGCAATGTAGCCATATAAGGAGCACCAAGATTTCGAAAAGAAGAAAAAGGACTAGGATTTCCATAAAAAGGAATTCCTTGATCGGTGGACTCCGGATTTGTTGCCATATGTTTCAACTTAAGATCAACTAAGGAATAGGGATGTTATTCGTGGTCAATTAATTTTAACAACACTTTAGATGCAACTTTGCTTTTTTAGTTTTAAAGAGTCGAGAAAAAGCTAAAGATGACTCTAGTCGCTTTCAATTTTTAATGAGCCTGAAAGGACAAGTGCTCAGATGGCCCTTTTCTTCTAGAGAGTCGGAAAGGAACGAAAGTGAATACTCTAGAGAATTTAGACAAAAAGGTTTACCAGACCAATTGCAAAACTGCAATATACACCTTGATGATAAATTAAAGAGAAATTACCAAGGACTTTACGTACGGCAGTCAATCTTCCCAAATGTTGTGTTTAGTACATTGCGATTGATAAGGCGACAGACTCGGTTTCCTATGGATAAAGGATTTAAGCCTACTGGGGTTTCCCAATATATATGCGACGGTACAGGGAGCACAAGTCCATGTTAGCACTTGCCATATCAAAGAGGAGGAATCACCCAACCTTCAATGAAAATGATAGCCACTAGGTTTAACGACGCCAGAACACGTCTCTAGCCTAGACCTCTAAATGTGTTGCATTAGATTCCAAAGCATTGTTAAGTTCATTGAGGTTCATTTTAAATTGATCTTTCTTAAAAGTTTGCCTTTGATGGTTCACCGTGTGATGTATGTTCTGTTAGATTTGGTCTAGTTATCCCTCCATCAGAGATCAAAGCTCTTTTGCATTTCATGATTAGGTGTCTCATCCATTTTTATCAGTTGCATTTCGTTAAGCATGCCATAACTCTGATGGAGTGGTTTGTGTCATTCATTCCCCTCGTGCATGTCACTGCTGGTTTACGTTAGGTCATAAAGCTTCACAAGTCATTTACAGTCATGTTTTAAATTTTTAGGTTTAGGTCTAGTGTTGAGTCAGTATTGTCTTAAAAAGTCTTAGAAGACCAGCGGGCCAGAGGGATGTCTTTGATAGATCATCATTTCAATAATTTTCATCATTGTACAACTGAATTAGGACTTCTCTTCAAAACTCTGTTTTGAAGATAAGTCGCCATCTCCTTTTTGTAAAAATTGTCAAAATTTTCAATTCCTCAATCGTTCAAGCCTTGATCTCCTTTGCCAGAGCATATTACAGCTACCCTGCAAACAAAAATCAACAAAGAACTTCAGTCCAAACCTCAGAAAAGCATGAGAAAATCAAAAAGCATCATTGTATTAATAGGCCAAAAGTGAAAGTGCCCAAACTTTACAAAGTGGTTTTTTTTTAAGTCAATTTATTCAAATTAGATATTTTGGGTGTATATAAGGTGAAACAAGTCTTTTTGGTTCACCACATATCAGAGCAAGAGCATTTTCAAGATTGGAGGGCGAAAAACCAAGTTTCAAACCCTTGAGGCAGAGTTGAAGGTGCGCGCTACACATAGAACTTGCGCGCTACGCACTAGGCGATGTGCTACGCATTGGGCGCGCACATCCTGTGTTAATTTACACAGGCGTTACGCACTGGGAGGTGCGCTACGCATAGAACTTGCGCGCTACGCACCCATTCCAACGTTAAGTTTATGTGCCTAAAACGTATCAAATCGCCTCCGAAGCTACAAGTAGGTGTTTCTTTGACTCAATCATCAAGTTGAATATTTTCTAATATGTGTTTGAAGAATGGAAGTGGTGTTGGGTGTAAGAAAACAAATCAAACCCTAGGCCCTTATTAAAAACTTTGTATAGGGTATTTAAAGGCATGTGAGTAATTGATGAATATTTTTCTCCCTTTCCTTGGTAAAATATAGCTCCTTGCCCATTTGAAAACTTTGAGCCAGCAACACTTCATACCAAAATATCTTTGTGACTGTTTTGTGCCCAAATATACCAAACAAAATATCCAGTATGGTATAACATTTATGGTGCTTCAGCTGGTTTTTTGAGGATACACTGAAATTGGGATTTCATCACACCTACAACATACACATTGCAGTCCTCCTATTACAGCTATTTTTTTCTCAAAACCATGTCAGATACAGAGTCATCTTATGAGCAGGAAAATGACAGTGATTCCACCAAAGAGGGAGATGTGCCACAAAGACCTCGCAGAGGTGGCAAAGGTGGTAAACATCTTAGAGAAGAGCCCACTTCTATGGTACAATTGCAGGCTTGCCCACTTGCCATGGATTACTTTCGCCATCAGTCATGCTATCATTTTTGTGAGCTAATTTCACAGTTTCAGCATCATCGTGAATTAGCTCGCTTGTTTATTCTCCATTTACATGATGGCCATGTAAACCTTGCTGGAGTTAATTTCATTTTGTCACCAGAGACCATTGCAGAGGCCACAGGAATTCCAAATATCGGGGAGCAATGGAATAAGCGTCAACAGCTAGAGAAATCATATTATGAGCCATATATTAAACCAGGGTATATGAGGCACTTGAGTAGAGTTTTTCCTTTCCACTACCTGAATGATCGGTTTGCACCTTTGATGAAACTTATCATCCAGTATTTCAGTTGTGAGCGCAGATTCTCGCATCTTTATGCATACCATGTCCGTTTGTTGATGCATTTTACAAGGGTGCATCTGATGAACATCCCATATTTTATGTTTCGCAACATAGAGAGGATGGTGCCTTTAGTGCAAAAGAAGAGGCCAGCACATCAGCACAGGAGCATATACCATTATGCATTGATCAAGATCGTGGTGATTCATCAGTTGGCACAGCAGGGCATTACATGGGAGGATTTTACTGCTCGTGACCTTTTCACAGCACCTCAGCCACCACCAGAGATGGTTCATGATTAGGGAGGGCCTTCACAGCAACTTGACATTCCCGAGACCGATCATGTTGATGCTCCCGTATATGTGACATATCAGAAAGGCCACAGGGCCTTATCTGCAGCCGCACGACGAGTACTATCTCCACCCGGGGTGGAAGGGGTCTCGTTGACACCATCAGCAGAGCGAGTATTATCTCCACATCATGTGGAAGGGGTATCGCTTCCATCTACAGCACAGGTATAGAGTCAGGACAGGGGCAAGAGACCCATGGTTGATGAGGGTCCTTCAGGAGGCCAAGACGCCGATATCATTGATGTTGATGCTAGCTCTCCTAGCTCTGAGCTAAAGGAGATCATCCGAGAACAAAGGGCCGAGAATGAGTCATTGCAAAAGAAATCGCAGATGGATAAATGGGTGATCAACTACCTAGAGCAGCGCAACAAGAAGTTGGAAGATGAGCATGAACTTTATGAGCTGTGGAAGATCCGCGAAGACCGGGAATTGGCCCGAAGGAGACCCAGTGATTTGACACCTATTGATAGGGAATCAATACTCATCCGGGTCAACACTCATCTGGAGAAGTTTTTGGCAAAGGAAAATAGGGACAAGGACATGCTTCGTCACATGAAGACTCACTATTTGGCTCGCATGCATGTTTGCAAAGCAAGAATCAAGGTCCTCAAAAGGCGTTTGAGCAAAGTACAAAAACGATACAAAAGGCCTGATCCGCTTCGAGTTTTGGCCGAGGCTTCACCCATTGAGCATGATACATGATGGAGGGTCTTCACTCCAATTTTGGGCACATTTGGAGAAAATTTTGTCATTTCAAAAATTTTGGCTTAAGAAACAGGTTTTTGGGTTCTACGCGTAGCGCGCAATGCGCTACCCTGAAAATTGGGAGGTCTAATTGACAAATGGCTTATAGTTTTGGATTTTTCATGAAGAAATACACTTGTACAGCCACTGCCAAGGCATTCCATCAAGTTCTGGGTGGTCAAAATGTCCAAAAACATCATGAAAACCACCTTGTTGCCACCTTTTCCAACTGCAGGTAGTACCTCTGGGAGAATTCAGCTTTGAGGGGCAAATGAGCTCCAAATTGGAAAATTCTACTTGGGTTGGAAAGTAGACATCCAGGTCTTTCCAACGAGCTATCATGAGCTCAATTTGGATGTCATGAAGTGCTCCAAAAACAGGCTCAAAGGGGCGCTATGCATACAGTTTTTGGCCCAGATTTTCACCTTCAGCTCAGGAATTCGGCTAGTTTCCACCAGTTTCACTCTTTGATGTAATTTTTCACCCAATATGATGTAATTTGATGTATGTAAGATAAAATGGCACTTATCTACCGTCTTCTAGATGATTCATTCACAAATTAGCAAGAAATCAATGTAATGAATCAGTTTCCTTCTTTTTAGAGGCAGGTTGTTTGGTCATCTAGATTCTTGCTCCATGTTTAGAATTTGTTCAAACTACTCCTAGAAGGAGGAGCTCGACCCCTAGGGGTTAGGGAATGAGGATAGCTTGGTCTATATATGTAATTTTTCATTCAGTAGCAGAGGTTGGACTCTTGGGATAACTTTGAGACTATATTGTACATATCTTATGAGCATTTTTGGCAAAGGAAAGACCAGGGTTTTGCAGCACTATTTGGGATCCATGTGGCTTTATGTCTTGATGGTGTGTTTCTCTCAGTACTTGTAAGTTGTGTATGTGCATCATTTTCTCTATTGAATGTTCTCTTATTAGGCAAATGAAGTGTTAAGGTAGAATCCATGAAATTGCTATGCTCTGCCTTTAAATTTGTTTAATATTCTATGTTTTCTTCAGTTTAAGGAGAGTCCTTGAGACCCCTTGCTCTCCTTAGCCTCTCACCAGTATGATCTATCCACCTCACCTACTTTAAGGCATCAAAACAATTGCCTATCTTGCCCCAAGTGGACCTCTGCAAAAAATGTGCCTCATCCCCGCACCCAAAATTGCCTTTCCCTTGATTTCAACAAAATCATAAAAATCAATCCTAAACTCTTTGTACTTAATACCTAGCCTAAAATCAGTCATCAATTTGGTCATCTCGAGCCTTTTCGATTACCTTTTTCCAAGTTTGACCCGGAGAGAGCCCTCTCCTGTCCTCGTAGGGCTAGCTATGAGGCTGAGCGTGGTTTGATGTGGCCTTGAGTCTTGCCTTATTTCAGCCTAAGAAAGATTTGAGTGCTAACACCTCGGACAGAACCTTTTGCACAACTGATGGAAGGATATTTGGCTCATTCCAGCCGAAGGATCTCAGAAATATGTACGCTTACCTCAACCTGCGAAGCGATACAACAAGGCGTTCTTAGAAGCGTTTGCGAAGGAAAATGATTCAGAGTCAGTCCCGATAAAGCAATGGAGGCATTTCCTCAAAAATCACAAGCACGAGTCATCAGGTAAGTACGTTGTTGACTCATTGGCTTCCCCTTATTGTTATGCTTAGGCTATGATGTGTAGGATGTGGGTAATGCATGATTCTGCCAAATTCACCATAGAAATGGTCCCCCTAATGGAAGCTGTAATCAATGGTTATGTGATGTATTGGGCAAATATTTTGTCCGATAAACTAGCCACAACAATTTTTGAGTACAGAACAAATGCGCATAAAACTTCTCGGATTATTCCCCCGTTCTATTACAGTGTGTATATTATGGATAATATTTGCTTTAATTCTGAATATCTGATACTCGGATGGAGATGGACTCCTTAAGACCCGAATCCAATCCATATTTACCACCAATAGTTATGGAAGGCCCATTACAAAAATCATCCGTATAAAATTTGCAATGGTTTTATTCTCCCTGTATATTACTCTATTTTTAATAAACCTGCCCCAAGGATATCCCCAGAATCAGAAATTGATTTGATAGCAGTAGGAAGTTTCTTTGGGGAGGAAAAATTTACTTATATAAGGCTTTTTGGTAGCCTTACTAAACCCCATGTTCTTCCCTTGTATGTGCCTGATAAATTGTTAGCTCGGGAATTGGCTTATCAAATAATAGTGGAAAGGACATCCAGAACCCTTAAGGATTCAAAGAAACATATGTGGCCAATCTTCCCTTTACGGTGTGGCATTTTCGCTCTACATGACTACAAGCATGCAGAGAAGGAGACAGAAAAGATGCTAATGCTAAATATGGCCACAATTCCTAATAGGCCATATGATCCAAGACAGGTTGCTTATAATGTCACTTCTCAAGCCAAACTTGCCAAGTTTGATCATAAAACCGATGAATTTGATGATCTATTTTCCTTAGCTGAATCATTATTTCAAGTTAAAACATTGGCTAGGATAAGGTATCAAGATGAAGGGCTAGAAATTTTTAATAGGCTTAGAGACCAGAGGTTGCAAACTCTGCCCTTAGACCTATTAGCCACAACCCCAACAGTCCAGTCAAGTGAAATTGAAGAGCAAGCTGTCGATAAAGCTCTCGCAATGGAAAAAGTTCCTGAGAAAGAAAAAACACTAGATCAGGAGCAAGAACAAGAAAAGGGTAGTGTACTTATTGATTCAGACATTAATATTGATCCCAAACTACTCAAAGAATGGCAACAGTTTGACTCAATTATCAACAATACTGAGAGCTTGCAGGGATTTAACACACCTGAAGTAACCACTGGACAGAAGACAACAACTAATATAGTTCGAACTGAGGGAACTAGCGGCCCACCCATGACTCAGAAGGATGTCGAAATGATTCCAGAGAACTCTTTCGATGCGATTCTTCTGCATGTAGAAGAAATGCCACCCTTAGATGTCTTCTACAGCCCTAAGCATAGGGCTGTATAAAGAGACAAAGGAAAAAGAGAAAACTTGATCAATCTTCTCTTTTACCTACATAGATGGAGATAACTAATGTGGTATGGAGAGAGGAGGTCAACCCTTTCAAAGATCTTACTAAACTCTCTCAGTATGCCAGGGTATATACAACAGCTACTATGGACAAGGCATCAGAAGTCAGCAATTTTCTTAAAGAAAAGGATCAAGCGATTATCTCATTGGAGACACAAGTACATGAAAAACAACAGAGGATAGATCAGTTAGAGCAGTAGTTAGTAGCACAAAATCAGTCAAACAACCAATTCAATGAGAAATTGCTCAAAGAGAAAAAAAGGATAGATCAACATGCAGTTCAGAAGCAAAAAGAACTATCTCAAACATTGAACAAGATAAAGACAATGAATGAACAGTTGGGCAAATTGAAAGATGAACAGATTGCTCAAATGTCATTGCAAATAGAAAGGTTCAAAGAATTTCCTCAAGTGGAAGAATTCAAATCATAGGCTCTCCAAATTACTAAAGCACTATCTACTCAGTTGAGCTTGTTATATAATAATATTTCTCTTGTTCCTCCCTTCTGTGAAATTTCCTCGTCTATGATCGATAAGTCAGTTGATGACAGACAAAAATTGGAGCAAGCAGATGAAACACTAACAGAGTTTCTCTCCTGGCAAGAAACCAAGGAAGGAAAAGCTGCAAATTTGCCCCAAATTCTGGAATCACACAAGGAAATCATGTTCCTTGAGTGGCAATCTCAACTGATGAAAGCAGAAAGGGCAACATCGAGATGTAGATCGACGACTGGTAATCTAGTGGAATTGATTAATAATACTCTTTATTTGTCAAATTTAATTTCAGAATTTACTCCAGGGAAATTGCCATCAATTAAAGCATTGGAGCAGATATGGAAATATGAGCTGGAAAAGAGGGAGAGATTAATCGTGGGCATCCAAACTTTAACATGGGAAACCTTTTGGTTTTTCTTTGTGAAACCATATAGTCAAAGGACAACAATCAAATGCCTAACCGATGCAATCGGTTACATGATTCCTGAAATCACTGATGCCACATATACTGCCCAGCTGCATTCGCGTATGAGTCATCCTCTAGAACTGCAACCAATGCTCACCATATGCCATCTCAAGCCAAAAGATAGTCAGCCGAAACAATGAACCATTTTTATCGACTACAAGCATGTCTATTTTGGGGAGATTTTCATATATTTTTGATTTGGTTACACCAGCTCACAACATTTTTATTTCATAGTTAGTTAGTTTAGATAGTATTTATAGACCCTTTCATGTCTTTAGAAAGGGTCCTAAAATTTTGTATGAAGATTTGGATTGGAAATTGCACTATTGTGCTTCCAATATATATATATATATATTATGAAACTGGACCTGAATTCTGAGTTTTTAATAAAGAGTACTTTTGTCTGATATGCACTACTGCTTCCTATAAAAGTATTTCCAAGTTAGAAAGTGGGATCTAAATGCAATTCATGTCAGAGGGGATTCAAACACATATGGTACTATTATCTATGTTTTGCTTCATTCTTTTATGTGAACTAGCATTCATTCATTTTGCTATTATTGATGTATGTATAAAGCTCTTACAACAATCTCTTTTACTTATCACTATTGAATGTTCAAGAGTTGTTATTTTTCATCTATATATGTGTCAATGATATATAAAGATCAGTGCAATAATTTTTTAATTATTACTTTGCTCAACTATTTGAACAAAGTAATTATCATATGAATGAATATTTTTGTTTAAAAGTAGAGTCATCTACATGCCTACTTTTCAATAAGAACCATTAAGAGTTGCACTAAAACAGAGACTTCCCGGGATATATTAGTTAATTACATTATTGCATTTTAGAATAAATCTTTCATCATTTTCCATTAGATATAACTAAATTAAACACTTATCCATCCCATTCATAAATCATTGGGAAACTGGTCCCATTATACCCAATCAGAGCCACCACACCAAACGGAAAAGGAGCTGCCTTTAAGGTCCGGAACGGGTGGTTTTCCCCGATGTTGATGCAGCGATTTCGAGGCCTCAATAGTTAGCAAGGACTAATAATGAGGAATAGAGGATTTAGATTTATTTCAAAAGTAGGTACACCATTTTAACTACCATAGAACCATGTTAACCCTAGGATCAATCTCTAGAGGTGCAAACCTTTCTTTGAATTTTGCTTTGATCCCTCTTGACCCTTTGATAGATCTAGGGTTAACATGGATATATTTGATTCTTCTTGGTGCTTGATAGATATAGGGTTAACATGGATGTGTGTGGGTACCTCATCAAATAGGATCCCAGGGATGGTTTGGTAGCTCTTTATCAATATTTTTATCCTCAATAAAGGGTGTCCAAAGGAAGGTTTAAACAACTCTCCCTCAAGTTTTGAAGAATTAATGTTCCTAATTATATATTATGGTGGGAAGGGGTTATTTGACCCTTTCTATAGGTTATTAATCTCATCAAGTAGGATATTAAAAAAGGATAAACTAATATTTCCTCTAATATTTTCTTTAAGGTTTAAGATCAAGGAAGGGATGACTAACCATTCCTCAAGCTCATAGGCTTACTATCAATGTAACATTAATATTCCTAATATTTTTTAGCTTTAGAAGGGGTTGACAAGTGATTCCCTTAGATTCATGCTATCATTCATGGGGTCCTTAGGGAAGGGAAACTGACACTCCCTATATGTTAATATTCATTTTAATGGGGATCCTGAAGAAGGGTTAGCCAACCCTTCATATATATTGCATCATGTTTAGGAGGATATTAAATATGGGGTCAAGCAACCTTTCCTCTAGATCATATGGTCCTAAAAAATGTGGAATTATATTTTTAATATATATTATCCTAGTGAAGTGTTATCCAGACTTTCCTCTAGATTTATACAATCATTTAGAGGGAGTTCAAGGAATGGTTAGTTGACCCTTACTCTAAATTAATATTCTCATTAAGGAGGATCTTGAAGAAGGGCCAACTAACCCTTTATCTAGAATAATATTCTTATTCACGACAAGTATTAAAAAACATTAGATATTTCTTCTTTCATCCTAGTAATCTTATCAAGGAGGATTCTAGTTAAGATACAATAAACCCTTTCTCAAGCTTCTATATTTCGTTTCAATGTTTATTTAATTTTTATTATTTATATTATCTATAAGAAGGGTTAAATGAACCTAACACTATATTATACTATCTTCTAAGGGGATCCTAGGAAAGGATCATTCAACCCTTCTTTTAGACTAATATTCTAATCAAAGGGGAGCTTGAAGAATGGTTTAATAAACCTTTATGTAGCTAAGCATTCCCATGGAGAGGGAGCTTAAATAAGGGTCAACCAAAACTTATTTGACCCTAGTAATCTTGCTAAGGGTGAGCCTGGTTAAAATATAATCAATCATTATTGAAGCTTTGGGTTTGTCCTCAAATGAAAGATTGGTGAAATTTCGATCAACACTTTATATTAATATGTATTTATGAATTTATGTGTATTGTATGAATAAGAATTGGATAAGTCTCGATGGGTGAAAAATCACCGACTTCACTTCCTTATGGTCAACTGACATGGACGGATAATGATGACACCTTTCAACAATATTCTCTTTTCAAGGGTTGCTTCATATTTCCATAGTTTTGAAGGTGTAGGTTTTAACCTCGTACAGAAATTACATGCATATGAATTCTAAAACAATGAAAATAAACATACATAGAGATTTTCCCCTGGATCCCAAAAACAGGACTACCAAATTTATTTTTCATTATGTTCCTTTCATATGTTACAATACATATATATACGTGCTGAAGCATCCAATACCATGGACCAAAAACTATTGCGCCCAAAACCACGTGCGAAAACCATGCATAAAACCATAGGTAGGTTCGCCCACCTAATATAGGGTCCAAATTTTTTTCCAACACAACCCAACATTCTCCCACTTGTTGTTTTCTTTCCAGAGGGGACCATAGGAGAGTTTAGTCATTTATCCAACCCTACAACACCCATTGTTTCTCCACACCAAGAGAACTTCTCAGAGATCATAGATTTTGTCAATGCATCTGCAGTATTCTTCAAAGTGTCCACCTTTACCAGCAACACCTTTTTGTATTCTATCATATCCTTCACAAAGTGATACTGAACATCAATGTGCTTTACCTTTGAATGATAAGAAGGGTTCTTTGCCAAGAAAATTGCACTTTACTTGTCACAGTCTATCCTTATAGCTCCCTGTACTAACCCCATACTTGAACAAAATCTCTGCAACCAAACTGCTTTCTTGCTTTCATGAGTGGCTGCCATGTATTCTACATCTGTAGTTGATAGTGCCACTACATATTGTTTCTTACTCATCCAACTGACTGCACCTCCAAATAGGTTAAACACATACCAACTTGTAGATATTCTCTGATCCAGATCTCCATCCCAGTCTACATCAACAAAGACACAAATATCCAAAACTCTGTCCAATCCTAGTCTTCCTTGGTAGCACAAACCATAATTACTAGTGCCACACAAATACCTAAAAAAACGCTTCACTGCTGTCAAGTGCTCCTTCCCTAGTTTTGACATAAACCTGCTCAATACTCCCATTGCATGTGCAATGTCTGGTCTAGTACAGACCATTGCATACATCACGCTACCAACTGCACTTGCATATGGAACACGGGACATGTCCTCTTCCTCTTCTTGTGTCTTGGGACACCGTTCAATAGATAACTTTACACCTACAGGAATAGGAACCTTCACTGGTTTACTATCCTGCATATTAAACCTCTGCAATATTGTCTTGCCATACTTCCTCTGGTTTAACCAGATATTTCTCTTTGCCCAATATCTTTTAATTTCCATTCCCAAAATATAGTTTGCAACACCAAGATATTTCATGTCGAATTTGGAGGACAATTGGGTCTTCAAATCCAGGATAATTTCTTTGTCATTTCCAACCAGCAACATGTCATTCACATACAAGACCAAATAAATAACACAGTCACCAATTAATTTAAAATACACACAATGATTTACTTTGCTTCTGGTGAAGCCAAGTCCCCGTATAAATGTATCGAATTTTTGATACCACATCCTTGGTGATTGTTTTAGCCCATACAAAGACTTATTTAACTTGCATACCAATTGTTTCTTACCCTTCACCACAAATCCTTCGAGTTGCTTCATGTAGATCTCCTCTTCCAAATCCTAGTAGAGAAACATTGTTTTCACATCCATCTGTTCTACCTCAAAATCAAAAGCAACAACAACATATAAAAGTAATATAATATAAGCTACCTTCACAATAGGAGAAAAGATATCACCGAAATCAATTCCCGACACCTGGGAATAACATTTTACTACCAACCGAGCTTTGTATTTCTCTACCTTTCCTTCTGCATTTGTCTTATTCTTGAACACCCATTTGCTGCCAATGGGTTTCCTTCCATCCGACAACTCCACTAGATCCCAAGCCTCATTTTTGTGCAAAGATGCCAATTCATCAACCAAGGCCTTTCCAGAGTTTTCCATCCTCCAAATCTATTGCTTCCTTCATAGTTCTAGGATCATCATCAGTAACAGATAAAGCAAAATTTGAATAGAAAGTAGATGGACTATACCTTTCTGGTTGCCTTCTTTCTCGAACTGATATTCTCAAAACCGGAGTTTGTGGCTCTTCATCCTCTGATTCCTCTTCTGCCTTAGAGTCTGATTCTTACTCCTTTAGCTCAAACTCTATCTTCTCAGGTTCCTTTGATGGACTTCATGTTTAATGACAATTTTCACCTCTCTGAACACCACATCTCAACTATACCCAACCTTCCTTGTTACTGGGTTCCAAAGCTTATAACCTTTTAAACCATGTTTATACCCAATAAAGATTCACTTTTCAGATTTACTATCCAAATTTGTTCTTTTCTCCTTTGGAACATGTACATATCCATCACATCCAAATACCCTCGGATGTGAAAGAGAGGGTTTCTTACTAGTCCAAACCTCTTGTGGAGTCTTATCCTCCAACACCGATGAAGGTGATCTGTTGACCAGGTAACATGTTGTCTCCATTGCCTCTGCCTAGAACTCCTTTCCTAACCCGACACCACTGAGCATGCTTCTTTCCCTTTCCATCAATGTCTTGTTCATTCTTTTTGCAACTCCATTTTTCTCATGTGTGTATGGAGTAGTATTTTGTCATGCTATACCACACTTCTTACAGAATTCTTCAAATTCCTTGCTGAAAAACTCTCCACCGTTATCTGTCCTCAACACCTTTATCTTCTTCTCTGTCTGGTTTTCCACCAAAGCCTTAAATTCTTTAAACCTGTCAAAGACTTCAGATTTCTTCTTGAGGAAATATGTCCATGTATTCCTTGAGAAGTCATCTATAAATGATACATAGTACACAAAGTTACCCAGTGATGGAATCTTCATAGGTCCAAACAAAACAATGTGCACAAGCTCTAATATCTATTTTTCCCTCTTACAACCAGAGGGAAAACTCACCCGATTATGCTTCCCATATACACAATTTTCACAGAAATCAAAATCCAGAGAGCTATTAGTCATACCTTCTACCATAACTTTACCATGAAGTATTCGAAGGCCCTTCTCTCCAATATGTCCAAGCCTTTGATGCCATAGCATGGTCTTTCCTCCAGAGACCACTAGATTTTCTGCTCCACTTTCAGGAACCACAGAACTATTGCACCCATCAATAACAATTCTACCTTGTAGCTTGTACAGAGTTCTAATCCAAACTCCCCGCATCAATACCAATGCTCCTCGAACCATCTTGCAGGTATCTTTCTCAAACACTATTTTTACACCTGCATCATCCAACTTGCTTACAGAAACCAGATTTTTGGCCAATGCAGGAATATGCAGAACATCCGGAAGTGTTCTAACCCTTCCACCTTGCAAATTCAACTTTAATTTTCTGCAACCAATGATTCTATCCTTCCTATCATCCCCTAAGAAGACATTACCATCATATTTCTCATACTCGCAGAACCACTCTCTATGGTGAAGTGAAAAGATGCACCTGAGCCAATCAACCAAGCCTCATGATCTACATGTGTACTTGAAGAAGCCAAGTACACGTCCCCAACTTCATTTGAGGTGGTTTTCACCTCTGTAGAAGGAGCATCATCATATCCCCTTCCTTTGACAAGAGCTTTAGATTTATAGTCCCTTTTGTAGTGCTCTTCCTTTCCGTATTTCCAGGACACCTTTATAGGTTTTCCTGGAGATTTAGATCTCCCACTCAATGTCTTATTTTTGTTTCTGTTCTACGACTGTCCTCGTATAGACAAGGCATCACCATTCTGGCTCTCCATATTTTTCTGTCTCATCTCCTTTGTCAGCAAGGATGAGACTATTTCATCAAACTGCAAGGCAGTAGAATTTCTACCTATTGCAATAACCAAACTATCCCACGAATCTGGTAAAGAACACAACAACCTGATGCACTTATCTTTATTTGAAATTTTAATATCAACAGATAATAACTGACTTACCACAATATTAAATGCATTCAGATGCTTTGTCACTGAGTCTCGATCTTTCATCCTCGGGTTATATAGCTTTTTTCGTAGGAACAATTTATCACCAGAGACTTATATTGGTACAAAGTCCCTAACTTGAACCACAAAGCCTTAGTCATAGATCCCCTGATACATTAAGCAATAGTGAATCTGGACACACATTCGTGTTGTGCTCTTTTCCTTTTGATTCAACTCCTTCCATTATTCATCAGACTCTCACGTTGGTTTAGTACCCAAATCTACTATGATACACTGATCTTTATCTAACAATAGATCTTCCATCTTGAGTTTCCATAACTCAAAACTCTAACCATTAAATTTTGTGATCTCTATCTTTCCACTGCTCGCCATATTCTTTCACCACCAAAATCTATCCCACAGATCTCCCACTGAACAGGGTCTACCATAGGCCTGAGCGAAACCCCTCAGCAACAAAGGTGTCCCTTGAAGCCAAACAAGCTCTAATACTAAATGTAGGTTTTAACCCTATACAGAAATTACCTGCATACAAATTCTAAAACATAGAAAATAAACAATGCAAGAGTATAACACATAAAACACATATACAACAAAGGAAAGGTCAGGACGAGTATGGGTTAAATACAAGAGTTTTCCTACAAGTTGACGGTATAAGGTAGCATCAACTTCAGGAGAAGTACAAGAGACTGAAAGTTTGACTCCAGACTGAAAGGGAGAAGGAGCTGGCTTACAATCTTCCATGTGAAAATGACGAAGAATATCACAAGCATACTTAGACTGGGAAAGGGAAATACCCTCCTTGGATTGCAAGACTTGAAGACCGAGAAAATAGTGTAAGTGTCCTAAGTCTGTCATTTCAAATTTCTTTTTAAGGCTGAACTTCACATGGTTTATAAGGTTGGGATCACTACCAGTAAGAATAAGATCATCAACATAAAGAACAAGGATGATAAGAGAGTTGCCCACTTTCTTGGTGTAGACAGTATTGTCAGAATAACACCTAGAAAAGCCAGATTCTAAAAGAAAGCTATCCATTTGGCATACCAAGCCCGAGGAGCTTGCTTGAGACCATAAAGAGATTTCTTAAGTCGACATACAAGGCTGGAGTCTGTTTGGATGAAGCCAATGGGTTGTTCCATATAGATTTCTTCATGCAAGTCCCCATGCAAGAAGGCAGATTTAACATCCATCTGATGGACTTCCCATTTTAAAGAGGCAGCAAGGGAAAGAACAAGGCGGATAGAGTTCATTTTGGCAACAGGGGAGAAGGTTTCAGTGTAATCAATGCCTTCAACCTGTGAAAAGCCCTTAGCAACAAGACGAGCTTTATGTTTATCAACTTTCCCATCTGGTCCATACTTGGTTCTGTAAACCCATTTACATCTAACAAGTTTGCGTCCCTTTGTAGAGGAACAAGATCCCATGTATCATTTGCCAACAATGAATGATATTCTTCATTCATAGCTGTTTCCCAATGTGGATGGCTTGAAGCTTCTGCAAAAGTGTCAGGATCATGATTTACTGGAGCTTGA
>APFE030325901.1:0-24862 GCA_000404065.3 Pinus taeda
TTATATCAGCTTGCATATCCTGGATTCTTCTGTCCAGGGTTTGGATCAAATTCTTCATTGTTAGGACTCTTTTGATCAGAGAAATGGTTTTAGTCCTATTTCCAATTCCCATTTTTACCAGCTGGGAACTTGTCCTATAGTTGAGCACTTCAATCATCCTGGGGGCAAAATCAGGCATGTTGCCTAGAGAGGTCCTGGCTCTATGCAGCTCTTTTTTTGCCCTGCCAATGAGTCCCACTTGCTCGTATATGGCATCAATGTACTCCCATTGGTTAGTTATGGATTGTCCAATGGTAGTCCAAATTACTTGTTTGAGCTCTGCTGTGACCTTCTCAAAATTGAGCTCCTTTTCTAGCTCTGCAATTCTTTTCTTAAGAGCTTTTACTTCTCTCTCCCTCTCAGCCACATTTTGCTTAGACTTGTCATATTTTTCATTTACCTTTGCTAAGCTGTCCTTGGCTTGGTTGAGCTCTGACATCTGAGACTCTAGCACCTGTATTTCTTGCCTTAGCTTTTGCATGTCCAGGCTCTCAGCCTGTTCAGTTGTTGGTGCTGTAGTGGCTGGAATGTTCTCTGGTGCCTGTTGCTTTGGAGGGATGGTATGTTGAGGGGTCTCCTCAAGGTCTATGGATTCTGTGGGTGGCTTGGAAGATTGCCCTGCTTCCCTCCTTTGTAGCGCTGCTTCTAGTGTAGTCTCTGTGTCTTGCAGCTTTTCTTGTGTCTCTATCAGCTCTTTATATAAAGTCATTAGTAATGCTGCTGCATCTTTTTCTTGCCTCTGCTGGGCAACTTCATCTGTTTGTGGGTGAAGAGTTGGGGGGATCTTCATCTTTTTTTTAATTGCAGCTATATCTGCATCCCTCAGCTTAAGGACTTCTTGTATTGCCTTAACGTCATTGGGGTCATGCCCAAACTCTATGATTATTTCCTCCAATGCCCTGATTCTGTTGTCTTTAGCTTGGGAGGATGCCCTCTCCAACTCAAGCTGTGTTGCAGTATTATTCAAGCTATTTTGCAGCCTGTAGTTAATCAAGGTCTTATCTGCCAGAGTGGCATAGACCATCTCACCCGTCTGCTTGTGGAGTTCAATTTGGTCTATGGGGTGGATGTCCTTTGAAAGGACTTCTAAATTAGTCCTTATATAATCTACAGTTGTTTGAGGTTGCTGCACTGTAGGGGCAAAATGACTCATAGTCATTTTGCCTTCTTGCACATCAAAGGCAGCCATTAGCCTTTGTTGATTTGCAGGAGCCATATTCAATAAATGATTATAGAGCCGAATCTTTATTGGCTCACTCCTCCTCTTGGCTTCCTTAAATTGCTCCTTTATGGCTGCAGCTGTATTCTATTGTTGTCCTGAGGAGCTGACCTCCCCTAGTGCTGCTTTATCCTGTTCCTGATGCAAGGAGCTGGCAGAAGTTTCTAGACTTTGTATTTCCTCCTCTCAAAAGGGGTTAAGCCTCTGCCGCTTATCTGATGCTTCTGTGAGGGGGGTTTCCCTCTCTCTCTTTCTACTAATATCCTCCCTTTGAGGGGTTTGGAGGATAGAGGAGTCTACCCTAGAATCTTGTCTAGGAGCCGCCATATTAGTTGTTCTTTCTTGAGTGGCTGCCTGACCTTCTGCTTTCTGCTTCTCATAATCCTGTTGATCAATTTGTTGCTGTTCTTGCTGGGGTTGCTGTTGATGGCCCTGTTGGCCCTGTTGGCCCTGTTGGCCCTCTTCCTCTTCCATTACTTTGTCTTTTCCCTTGTTTTGTCCCTGTCCTGAAGTCTGTGCTGCCTCTTGTTGTGTTGCAGAGGATGAAGCAGGTGCTGTTATCTGAGGATCTGGTAGAGCAGGCACTTGAGAAGGACATTCCAAGTCAGCCATTTTTAATAAATGCCTCCTAGCCCTCTCAACTAGTTCTTCTTGGGATACAGGCTCTTCTAGTGTGTTTCTTCTCCACTTTGGTTGATTTGCATGTCTTGAAATATGGAGTTTGCTCTCATGCTCATAGCCAAAGAGCTTGTATTTCTGTCTTCTTAGGGATATGAAGTTGTTGGGGTCATAAGGCCTCCAGAGAAAGCTTTGTTTTAGGCCAAGGCCTTCCAACATTCTATCTGCTTCTTTCCACCCCTCTCTTTTGTTTAATATGAAATGGCCAAGCTGGCTTCTGACTTTGAGTTGTGCTTTTTTGCCTCTTCCCGCAAAGTGGATCTGATCAGCATTGCTGAATTGTCTGAAGTATTCCAAGGCAAAGAGCCTCATGGGCACAAATTTAGGCAGCTTGTATGGGCGCAGCTCACACCCATATATTCTAATCACGGTGTGATGTTGGTAGAAATACTAGTCTCCTATGCTGTAGGCAGTGGATAGTTGCAGAACCCTCTGCATTTCATCAGAGAGTCTAGGAGGGGGTGTTGTTAAGAGCAAAGACAAGGCAGGATGAATGAACAAATCTATGAACTCAGCATATGTATAGGGTGAATATGCACGGACATGGAAGACTGAGCTCTAGTAGACCACTGATCTCAGGTTTCCTGCTGCATCTGTTCTCCTGATCTCAAAGGAGAACTTCTCATATTGGTAAAAGAGGATGAGATGATATATGTATGAGGTGTATCTGAACACCCTCTCTCTAGATAAATGCAGAAATTGCTCATGTATTTTGTCAGAGATATAAGTGGCATAGTCATAGCAGATGGGGGCCTTACCAGGGGTGAACATTGTCATCATGACCAACACAGTTTCCTCTATGAACTCCATTGATTTATATCCCAGCACTGAGCTTATCATGTATGATAGGTCCAGGCCCAGCTGATTTAAATAGGCATCAAAGATGGGAGGATGCAGCACTGTATCAGATTTCTTAATAAACAATTGATTCAGTTTGAGGATCTCTGCCTCTGTGAGTATCTTGGCCCCTTGATTGATTAGGTCCAGCAGGGATAAAGGAACCAGTTTCTTCTGGGCTTTGAATTGGACCATGTCCCTGATGGCCTGAGGGGTGGTGTGAAATACAACTTCACCTTGAGGGTTCATTACAGCCCTCTGTATTGGATCATAGCAGACAGCACATAAGTGGATGAGGTCAAGGAACTGGTTGACTTGGGGCATCTCGAAGATTGGGAGGGAGGATTCCCAAATGCCCAGGATATCTGTTCCATCTTTGTATTTGGCCCTGATTTCATTCAGCAGGTGAATGTGGAATGTGCACTTGGACGGGGCATCTTCTGAGATTTGGTAATCAAGGTCAGCCAAATCTTGCCAGTCCAGCTCTCTCTGAGGAGCATTCAAGGGATTTACATTAAGGGCTACTGATCCTGCAGGGGTATCCGTGTCTGCTTCAGATGCTTCTTAAAATGCTGAGTGTTTTTAACTGACAGGTGGAATTGAGAGGGACGGGAAACAGCAGGGTTGCTATATAGTAGAACAGAACAGTGCCGAGCTTTCTGAGAAGGCTTTTGTGCAGTTCAACAGACCTCTTTTGACAGTTTGGGAGCAATCTAGTGAGTTCACAATTGCGCGAACAGGGTAGGGTTTTGACAGTAATTGAACTAAAAGAACGGTTCCGCCACAGTAATTCAACCTTAAACTATTCAATAGAGGTAGGATATAGTTGGTTTCCCGGTGAAATTTCAATTTTATGCCTGGTTAAGGTGGATTTTACAAGAAATCGTGAAAAAACCATCTTGAGAGAAGATGAAATGGCAAATACCTGTTTAACCAGTGGCTCGGGGTGAAGTAGCAGTTGGGTTGGCGCTCTGAACTCTTGCAGATGATCGTAGGCTGGCTGGTAGAATGGTCATCGTGGAATGCATGCAGACAGCGCAGAGGTGCTTTTCTCAGAAAAATAACAAAATTATGGAAAAACCGTAAAATATGGCTTTTTACTTTATTGGCACGCTTTTTTGGATGACGTCAGCATGACGTCAGCATGTGGGACCGGGTTGGATGACGTCAGTAGGACGTCATCGGGTGACATGGTGGCCTAAGACCGGTCCACGGGGACGATGAGGTGGCGGCTAGGAGGGCAAATGAGAGACGAGGTGGGCGGACGTGGCGACGACGTGTAAAACAGCAGGACGGGGACGTGGGAGGGACAGGTGTTGCCATATCGGGCCCCCTCCTGCACAGTAAGGAATCTGTCAGAGGGGGCTCCGATGGATTTCGGCTGAGACGCGTGTCCCCGCGTGACGCAAGCATCTGACAGATATCGGAAGGTATTTGTCGGACGTCGGGGGCCTTCCGAAACTACTAGGAGCCGTCGATCTGCGGGCGGGTGATCGGATGGTTGGCGGATGACGGACCTACACGGGCGATAAATCCGGTCTTTATTAACTGTCACACGTCGGGCTCCTCCGAAATCGCTGCAAGCCGTAGATCTGGGGAAAGCCACAATCGGACGGTCATCGGGAGGGTTACTTGCACGAGCAATAGCAGTGAGTGAGCAGGTATTAAAAATTGTATTTCTTGGCCAGCGCGACCGGCGGGACCCTCCATTTGATAAATGATTTTCAAAGGTTTTCCCATAGTTTTGTTTGCAAAAAATTAAAATTGGTCGGCCAACATTAGGAAAGGCGAAACTATAGGAAAAAGGGTTCCGATGAGATTATACAAAAAAGGCAAAAACTGGCTCCCGACCTTAGGATAAGGCGGGATGGGTATATTTTCATAATGTTTCCACCCTTTGTTAGTTTAGGGGATTAAAAGGTTTACTTCAAGGGTTCTTTTAGGCAAAAAATGGAGCTGTGGGTAGGGAAATGGGTTGAGATGGAGCCAAAGGTTGAACATGGGTTCTTGACCTTAACCAGGTGTTAATTCAATTCCCAGAGAGTGAAGATTATGGCTATAGTGCCAAGGGGGAATATTTATACAATGTGGGGTTTATACACCATGGTGTTATAATAATAGGGATAATGGAGTATAGGGAGCTAAAATAGTAGAGTTAGGTGTTAATATGGAGGGAACATATGGATGAGGGCCAGTACAACCAAGTTTTCTTGAAAATAACTTGGAGTCAAGAGTAGATCAAAATGAAAAGACTTTTGCACAAGAAATGTGGCTTTTAAAGGCCATAAGCATCATCATAAAAGTTTAAGCTTCTCTTATGTACACAATTTATGAAGGGGTGTTAGTAATAAGTAATATACAAAAGGAAAAGGAAGTTAGTCATGCTCCACTATATTGTTTATTTGTACATTGCTAGTAACTTTGGTCTTGAAAGGAACATCACTTCTGCAACCCCATCTACCTACCCAACTAGTTCACCTAACATTTTTATTCCTTCTTGGAGGGTGCACTTGGACTTGCAAACCCTTTGTATGCCTTTTCTTTTACATTGGCTTTTTTGCTTTCATTTCCTATCTACTACTACCCTTATTCCTTCCAAGGCCCCAGATTAAACAGTTGGAAACCTTAGTTTCTCTACCTAGCTACTGATCTGCCAAGATTAAACAGTTTGAACAGATTTCTCTCTCTATTCTACAACATAAATTGAAAACATGGCATGATCCAGATTGAACTGTTGGGTCATCCATAAATTTTTTTGAACATGCGGGCCTATATACACCTTCCCTTTTTTGTAAATATGGAACCTTTGTGGCAGCAAAATTGGAGCATATTTGGCACTTATATTTGCCAATCATGAAACATGAAACCTATTGGTATAGGTATCCAACAGTGGCTCCACATGGGGATGGTCTTTCTTCTTGAAAGACCAAGAACAGCAGGTCAGTATGCCTTGGTGCTTTAGCTACTGCTTTGAAACTTTGGAGTTCTGTCACCATAGATTCCCCAAGATGTGGACTGATGTATTGAAATACCAGATGCATTTCAATCCTTCTTAGTATCTACACTGTCTTTTGAAATGTCCTCATTCTTTATGCTTCAAAAATAACAATATATACAACACATACAGAGTCTATATACAAAGAACTATGTACAAGAGCAGGCCTGCTGCATTTATGGGAGGTAGTCAAACTAGTGCTTGAGCATCCTGCCATTGACAGACCCTTCATCTAAGTAAGTTTTGTCTAGATTTTCCAAAAAATAGGTATTGTTTCCTTGTACTGCTTGTATGAGGAATGGTCCCCTCCAAAGGGACTCAAACTTTCCATGCTTTCCCTTGTTCTCTCTCCTTGAATCCCACTTGAGGACCTTGTCACCTATGTTGAAATCCTCAGCCTTAGTCCTTCTATCAAAAGCCTTTTTTAGCTTTTCTTGTAGAACTTGGACTCTGTTATAAACTTCTTCCTTGGTTTGCTGCAAACATACAATCTGATTTACTCTTCTTTGCATATCATTAGGCTCAGCTTGGCTCTCCTAAAGTATCTTCATAACAGGGATCCCTAGTGATGAGGGGAATTTGGCCTCTAAACCATAGACTAACTCATATGGGCTGAACCCAATTGATCTCTTGATTGTTAATCTATCTGCCCATAAGGCATTGACAAGTTTCTTGTGCCAATTTTTCTTGTTCTCCTCTAATATTTTCTTGATCATATTTACCAAGCTTTTATTTGATGATTCTGCCAGCCCATTGCCTTGAGGATAATATGTAGTAGAGTGGCCCAAAGTAATGTGGAATTTATGGCAGAAGTTAATTATCCTTTTAGATATGAAAGCAGCAGCATTGTCTGTTATTATTTTGTCAGGACATCCAAATCTAGCAAGGATATTTGTCTCCAGAAATTGTATAATGGTAGAGTCATTTGCTTGTCTGCATGGGATTGCTTCAATCCACTTTGTGAAATAATCTGTTGCTGTCAGAATCCATCTATGCTGGCCTGAAGATGAAGGATTGATTTCTCCAATGAAATCCAAGCCCCACTGCTGAAATGGTCTCTCTGTTGCAATAGGCTTTAGGTGTAGCGGAAGCAATTGTCTCTTTCCTTCAAACACTTGACATTTATGACATGCAGTGGTGAACCTCTTAACATCAGAGAAAATAGTGGGCCAATAGTATCCAGCACTAAGTATCTTGTTCACAGTGGATTTCCAATATAGATGCCCACCACAGTCTCCTGCATGAAACTCTTCCATGATTTTGTTGACTTCACTTTCAATCAGACAATTTAACAAGATGCCCTCATGATTTCTCCAAAGCAGATTTTCTTCTATGACACAGAATTTTAAGGCTTTCATTTTTGCAAACCTACACTTAGTTCTAGACAGTCCTGGGGGAGCACACAGGTTTTGCAACACATAACAGATATCAGAATACCAAGGGGATTGCTCAAAGGCTACATTGATCTTTGGAGTCGCCAGCTCCAATTCACTGTCCAATTGGTTAATATCTAGGGCTTGGAAATTTGTTTCAGACATCAATTTGGCTAAGCCCTGCCCTTTTATGAGTTTTGTAGGTTTTATTTCTATGTCAAATTCCAAAATATTTGCTATCCATTTGCCTCTTCTACCTTCCAAATTTTCTTGTGTGAGTATATCTTTGACAATTGGGCTTGGCACATAGGCTATTACATGGGAATAGAGGATATAAATCCTAAAGTCCTTAATAACTTTGACCAAAGCATAGGCTTGTTTTTCCATGATCTGATACTTGAGGGGTGCATCTCTAAGAGCTTTACTAAAGAAAGCAATGGGTTTTTCATTTCCCAAATCATCTTTCTGTAGTAAAACTGCAGCAATTGTGTGTTCAGAAGCAAATGAGAATATGATGAAGTCTCTATCAAACTGAGGACTAGTTAGGACAGGGGTTTGGGTAAGAGCAAATTTGATGCTTTCAAAGGCTTGTTTAGCATCCACTGTCCATTTAACTTTGGAATCCTTTTTCAGCATGCTGTTAAGAAATCTGCTAAGCTCAGCCAGGTTTGGGATAAATCTTCTCAAAAAGTTGATTTTTCCCAAGAAAGCTTGTAACTCTTTTATATTCCTGGGATGGGGCATGTGTTGGATGGCCTGGATTCTTTCTGGGTCAATTCTGATACCATCCTTGGAGATAATTTGACCAAGTAATTTCCCTTCCTCTAGGCCAAAGATGGATTTTTTGGGATTCAGAGATATTCCATATTTCCTGCATGTTATGAATATCTGTCTCAGATGTTTCAAATGGTCTTGGTCAGATTTTGAAAAAGGTGTAAGATCATCCAAATAGATGACTAGGAAGTCATGAATTTCTTTAGCGAAAGCAATGTCCATTGCTCTTTGAAAAGTGGCTCCTGCATTTTTCAAGCCAAAAGGCATTTTAACATATTTGAAGGTTCCCCATGGGGTAGTAAATGCAGTTTTGTCCTGGTCATCAGGATGGACTAAGATCTGGTTGAAGCCTGAAAAACCATCAAGCAGGGAAATTCTTGATGCCCCTACCACTCTTTGCAGGATGTGATCCATCTTTGGTAGGGGATAGTTGTCTTTTAGTGATACTTGGTTGAGGTTTCTTAAGTCAACACAGAGTCTGATTTCCCCAGTTTTCTTTCTTGTGGGAACCAAATTTGAAACCCAATCAGAAAACCTAATGGGTGCTATAATACCTGCTTTGAACATTTTTTTTACTTCTTGTTCCATTGCTGGGAGGAGCATAGGGTTGATCCTTCTAAGTTTTTGTTTAAAGGGTTTCTGATTTGGCTGAAGTGGAATAGTGTGTTGTATCACGGAGGTGTCATAAGATTTAAGGTCCTCATAGCTCCATGCAAACACGTCTTGAAACTCCTTGAAAAGGTCAATGTATTTGGGTTTTTGATCAGGCAGTAATGCAGCGGACAGTTTTATGATTTTAGGCTGTTGAACTGTCCCTATGTTATGCTCTTCAATGGTAGTGTTTAGGGGTTCAAATTTTGGTTTATTGGGGACATCATTGGAATCAAAAATGTCTTCCAAAGGGGCTAAGCCTATGGGAAGAAAATTGTTCCTTAGCTGTATCACCTCAGTTTCATCCTCAGGTACCTCCTCAAGTTCAATCTGTTGAATTTCTTGAATGTTGTATTGGTTGAAGATTGTAGGATGTAGCATTTGATTGGTTGTTTTGGGTGAGAGCACTTGGTTGTTGTGTTCACTATGTATTTGTGATTGATTTTCTGAATGAAGTATTTGTGATTGACTTGGTGGTTCAGTATCTATATTCAGACCTGAAAATTCTTCTTGTAGAGTCAGGAAGTTGTTGATTTGTGTGTCATTGTCAAATACCTGCCAGTCCTTTATGTTGTTTGGAACTGATGGTCTGTGTTTTACTTCAGCTGTAAAACAGTGATGGGGGTCAAAAGGTAACTTGCAAGTACTTGCAAACATGGCTAGACTATGGGCATGAAGGTTCTGAGCCCTAGGAATTTTGGTAATCTGGAACTCAGTAAGAGACTTTAGTATCTCAGAAGCGACAGATCTGTAGGACCTAAGTCTTTTATCATTGGCAACAAAATTCCCTTTGATCTGTTGGATAACTAAGTCTGAATCCCCCAAGATTGATACTCTGATAGCTTGCAAGGATTTTACCAACTTGAGTCCTAGTAGGAGGGCCTCATACTCAGCCATATTGTTGGTACATCTAGAATTTAATCTGTAGGCTCTGCCCTTTGCATGACTATTTTCTTTGTTGTGCACCCACACTCCTGCTCCTGCCCCTAGTTTGTTGACTGACCCATCAAACTCCAGAAACCATAGAGTTTTTTCTTTCAAGGGGTTTTGAATGTTGTTTCCGTGGTCTAGATTTGTGAGTTGGAGTATGGGTTGTTTTTTCAGTTTGTCTTGCATGACATCTTTCTCACTTGGTGGGATTGTTCTGGTTTCTTGAGAAGCCATCTGCTCATCATTCAGTTCAAGTGCCCTAGTTTGACAGTTGTTTGTTTTGTGATCTTGAATATTTGTATTATTTGACTCAACCAGTGTTTGTGTATCAGGATCTTCTTGTTTGGCAGGTTGGTTTGTTTTCATTATCTGAGCTTCTTCATTGTTTTTGTTGCCTGTATTGTCATTGAAAAGAATGTATGAGTCTATGTCAGAATGAACTGCATATATGGGAAAGTTTTGAGGCTTGTCTGTACTACTGACCATGTATTTCATCAATGACTCTCTGTACAATCTCTTGGGCTGACCAAAGACTGTGATGGTAGCGTAAGACATGTCTAGTTGGAGAGACCCCTGAAGTTTAGCCCCCCATGATCTTGATAGTAACATCCCATATTTGGGTGGAATATCAGCAACAACTACATCCATCAAAATTATTTTGTTTGGATATTGGACTAAGGATACACATAAGTCTTTTATCAAGCCTAGACACTTGACCTGACTAGAATCGAATGAGAAGAGGTCCTTGTATGGTCTAGTGATATCCAAATTCAGCCTTTCCATTACAGATTTTGGCATCAGGTTATGAGATGCACCTGAGTCAAACATTGCGTTGTGTAATATCTTGTCATGTATATGCAGACTAACATAAAAGGGTAAGATCCCTGAGCCTGATACTTTTCCATCGACTTCTAGACCAAACAATAATTCAGGGGTGTCATCCAACACATTGACATTGTCCACATTGACATTGTTTTTGTTTTGAGTGAGTTGAAGAGATCCCTCAATTTGCTGTTTATAGATGTCATTCTTGGCTAGTTCTGCCAAAGGTATGGTTATTTTTAACTTTCCAATTTCAGCTTCCAAATCAAAGGATTTTTCAGTTTGTGTTTTAGTGGCATGGGTGAGCCTCCTTTCTTTGTCTGGTAAGGTTTCCTCTTGATTTTTGGGCTCATGCTTCCCCAGTATTTCTTGAGGCTCTTTTCTTGAATCAACATGTTCAAATGATGTAGTTGGTGAATTTGGTGTTTGTTCGACGATTTCTTCAATAATTATTCCTTTAGTGGGTGAATCAGTTGCATTCATTGGTTCAGTTACTATGGCACTTCTGGGCTGTAGTTTGTCTTTGGTTTTCTCAGGTTGTGTTACATTTACAGTCCTGCTTCTCAGTTTGTACTGTTTATGGACTTCATAGACAGCAGTGTCATATCCTTGTTTAAAATCAAATGATTCACCTGACTTTGTTTGAAATTGTTTGCTATCAACTTCATCATGATCTTCTTGACTCAGGAAAACTTGGTACTTGTTATCAAGGCCCATCAGGTGAATATGACTGTCATCTAATTGCTCTTCTGATAAGGATGTTTCAGCATAGTTTTCTTGAAATGGTGGCCTTATTTCTGGATCATTGGTGCCTTTGCTCCCACTAGGATTTTGGTTCTTCCTAAAGTTTGGATTCCTGTTAGGATTGTTTGGTGGTGCTTCCCATGAATATTTTCTTTCCACAGATTCTACCCTTCCACAGATTCTACCCTGTCACCTAACCTCTTCATACCAGAAATTATTGCATCCAATTTTTGGTCTAAGGCTGAGGGCTCTTCCTTAAAGGCAACTCTCTTTTTTATTTTAGCCCTGTTCCTCTTAGCAATCAGGTTTGCCTCAACTGTTACAGCAACCTTCTGGGCTTCTTCAAGGGTTTGAGGGGCTCTTTCTTTTAATTGGTAGGCCATGTCTGGGTCAAATCCATCTGGGAATTTGTATAAGGCTAAATCCGGGGGAGGTCTTAGGTTTTGAGGTATAGCATTATATACATTATTAAACCTAGCACAGTATTCCAAAACTGTCTCTTGTGGACCTCATTTGATCATGTCATATTCACCAAGTATATGTAAAGGGTCCTTCTTTTTCTCCCACCTATTTGTGAAGGATTGATAGAGCTCATCAGGGGTGGTGATGCTGTTTGCAGGAAGTGATCTAAACCATGTTCGCACATCCCCTGTCAAACTTTGGACAAATATTCTCATCCTCACAGTTTCATCATCTATCTCATAATTTTCGAAATGATCTTGCATTCTCTTGGCATGCTGAATGGATGAATAAGGTCCAGTGGAGTCAAAATATGAGATTTTGGCCTGATAATCTTGAGGTAAGGCCACTGGATTGGCAGGTAGTTGCAGAGGAGCATATCTGGCCATATTTACTAGATTTTGGGGGTTAACTAGGACAACTGGGACGAGGGGAACAATAGGTATCACAGGGGTAACAGGTATAGAAGGTATCACAGTGTGGGATAAGGGAATTTGTGTAGGAGAAGAAGGAATTGGTGGGGAACTTTGAGATGTTGATGGGGAACTAGGGGATGTAGAGCGGAATAGGACTTTGATTGGAGTGGGAATTGGGTTAGGATGCTCAGACTGTGAACTAATATCAGCAAGTTGGTCTTGTTTTTGCTGATTCCTAACTAATTTGGGAATTGTATTGGGATTATGGAAGACAGAAGGGGGATTAGGATCAGGATTGGCCCTAGTGTGCCAAAAATTCTTCTTGGGAGCCAGCTTCTGAGCTAGTCCTTTTGGATTTTATGAAAACTTTGTATAGCACAGAGGACTGGTCAGGATTTTTGGAAGGATTATATGTATCTATGTTGGTATGAAATCTAATCAGCTCCTCCTTCAAGCTGCAGATGCTTATATGGGAGCAGCTTTAAAAGTTTCTTGACTGATATTCAGAGCTTGAATGCAAATCCTGAAAATCCTGGAAGAGGCCCCAGCGGAGTCGCCATTTATGTTAACACCCAGGTTGTTCCCTTTGACTCCTTAGGGAATACGGCCGGGGTAACCACTAACCAATCTTTGGACTACCGGTCCTAGCCTACCTGTAATCAGAGAGGGCTCTCTCTGTCAGGTTTGTCACTGTTTTAATGAAGTTTTTAGGCTAGTTATGAAATGAGTTTTTGGTTGTTTTTATGTTTGGTTGGGAGGATGCTTCTGATAGCTTTTAGAGTCTGTCTCCAGGTGTAACTAATCCATTGGGAAATGGGGTCTTTGACTGTCGTTCCCTTGAGATCTTGACTTAAGTGCAGTTGTAACTATAGGGCCTGTATGTATTCCATGAAACAATTTGTAAATTGTGAGAGTGAAAATGGAGAAGAACCAGTAAAGAGCAATCAAGGGTTCCTTACTAAGCTGAGTAACGTGAAGGAGGCCTATTATTTAGGAGCAGTCACTTGAATTCCTAAAATAACAGAACATTATGAAGATATAGTATCAAAGGTAGCACTGAAGAATTACTCTTTAGATACTCTAACTAGAGAAAACATGTAAAATGACTAGGATTGAGTTCAGGGTAATCAAAGATTAAATCCATGGAACTATTCTTTTTCCTGGCCATCTAGCTTTGAGCACACAATGAACATGAAAGATATATGACAGCATATCAAAGATATATGTAACAGAGAGTAACAAGTAAAACTTATCGAGCCATGAAATACACAGGAATCCTGCAAATTCTTAGTCACGCACCATCAGGACATCAAGAGAGACACAATGCTTGGAGAAAATCCCATCATCCTTTGTATTAGCTATCTGAATATTTACACATAAGAGTCACAGAAGAGAAATCAAGAGCTATTTTACATTCGGAGTCCAACCCCTCTTAACAAATTCGAGGGGGAATATATATAAGTTTGATACAAAAATATCTCAGGCATTGAGTCATCTGAGAGGAAAATATCTCTTACACTCGTACATGGTGTGTAGATGAGAAGTAATTACAAATATAAATGAGCCTTAAAAGCCTTTAACTCTCGTCAGGATAATTTTTTACCTTTGGGCATTGCGGAGTCGGTTGTGCGGCTTTATCATAACTGCAGAATGATGTGCTGTGCAGCTGTTACTTTTTGTGTCTTCTTGGCCCTACCACCTGTGCTTGCTGATGCTGTTGTAGCGGTCGAGTACCTGTGCTGAGTTGGCTCAGCGTCTTCATACCTGCTGATGTGCCTTTAGCCCACCTGTATATGTAGTATAAACCTTTTGCCGAAGAAAAGGATTTGACTTCTTAGCTTTGATTCAAAAGTAACCCCATTAAATCTTGCCAGGTGTCTGGAGGAGGCAGCTGATGTTTCAAAATTGACCCTAAGGTCTCATCAGCCTCTATATATTTATAGAAATGGGGGGGTTCATCAAATAGATGTGAAACTTCATTTCTAATAAAAAACAAATTATCTAATTTTTCAAAAAGAATTTGCCCTGTTACTGGGCCTGCTGAAGATGTTCCTAGTGTCTCAGCAATCTGAATTGCTGCAAAAGTGCTTACCCTCTTGATATATTTTTCATGAGAGAGTAACTTCCCTGATTCTAGCAAGCTGGAGAGACCTTTGTCCTGCAAAGCCAGGAATCTATTCTGAAATTTGTTTATATCAGCTTGCATATCCTGGATTCTTCTGTCCACGGTCTGGATTAAATTTTTCATTGTTAGGACTTTTTTAATCAAAGAAATAGTTTCAGTCCTATTTCCAATTCCCATTTTCACCAGTTGGGAACCTGTCCCATAATTAAGTACTTCAATCATCCTGGGGGCGAACTCATGCATGTTGTCCAGAGAAGTCCTTGCTCTGTGTAGTTCCTTTCTTGCCCTGCCAATGAGTCCCACTTGCTCATATATGGCTTCAATGTACTCCCATTGGATAGTTATTGCTTGTCCAATGGTGGTCCAAATTACTTGTTTGAGCTCTGCTGTAACTTTCTCAAAATTGAGCTCCTTTTCTAGCTCTGCAATTCTTTTCTTCAGAGCTTTTACTTCTCTCTCCCTCTCAGCCACATTTTGCTTAGACTTATCATATTTTTCATTTACCTTTGTCAAGTTGTCCTTGGCTTGGTTGAGCTCTGAAATCTGAGACTCTAGCACCTGTATTTCTTGCCTTAGCTTCTGCATGTCCAAGCTCTCAGCCTGTTCGGTTGTTGGTGCTGTAGTGGCTGGTGCTGTAGTGGCTGGAATGTTCTCTGGTGCTCGTTGCCTTGGAGGAATGGTCTGTTGAGGGGTCTCCTCAAGGTCTATTGATTCTGTGGGCAGCTTGGAAGATTGCCCTGCTTCTCTCCTTTTTAGTGCTGCTTCCAGGGTAGTCTCTGTATCTTGCAGCTTCTCTTGTGTTTCTATCAGCTCTTTATATAAAGTCATTAACAATGCTGCTGCATCTTTTTCTTGCCTCTGCTGGGCAACTTCATCTGTTTGTGGGTGAAGAGTTGGGGGGATCTTCATCTTCTCTTTTATTGCAGCTATATCTGCATCCCTCATTTTAAGGACTTGTTGTATTGCCTTAACGTCATTGGGGTCATGCCCAAACTCTATGATTATTTCCTCCAATGCCTTGATTCTATTATCTTTAGCTTGGGAGGATGCCCTCTCCAACTCAAGCTGTGCTGCTGTATTATTCAAGCTATTTTGCAGCCTATAGTTAATCAAGGTCTTATCTGCTAGAGTGGCATAGACCATCTCACCCGTCTGCTTATGGAGTTCAATTTGGTCTATGGGGTGGATGTCTTTTGAAAGTACTTCTAAATTAGTCCTTATATAATCTACAGCTGTTTGAGGTTGCTTCACTGTAGGGACAAAATGACTCATAGTCATTTTGCCTTCTTGCACATCAAAGGCAGCCATTAGCCTTTGTTGATTTGCAGGAGCCATATTCAATAAATGATTATAGAGCCGAATCTTTATTGGCACACTCCTCATCTTGGCCTCCTTAAATTGCTCCTTTATGGCTGCAGCTGTATTCTGTTGTTGTCCTGAGGAGTTGACCTCCCCTAGTGCTGCTTTATCCTGTTCCTGATGCAAGGAGCTGGCAGAAGTTTCTAGACTTTGTATTTCCTCCTCTGAAAAGGGGTTAAGCCTCTGCCGCTTGTCTGATGCTTCTGTGAGGGGGGTTTCCCTCTCTCTCTTTCTGCTGATATCCTCCCTTTGAGGGGTTTGGAGGATAGAGGAGTCTACCCTAGAATCTTGTCTAGGAGGCGCCATATTAGTTGTTTTTTCTTGAGTGGCTGCCTAGCCTTCTGCTTTCTGCTTCTCATGATCCTGTTGATCAGTTTGTTGCTGTTCTTGCTGGGGTTGCTGTTGATGGCCCTGTTGGCCCTGTTGGCCCTGTTGGCCCTCTGCCTCTTCCATTACTTTGTCTTTTCCCTTGCCCTGTCCCTGTCCTGAAGTCTGTGTTGCCTCCTGTTGTGTTGCAGAGGATGAAGCAGGTGCTGTTATCTGAGGATCTGGTAGAGCAGGCACCTGAGAAGGACATTCCAAGTCAGCCATTTTTAATAAATGCCTCCTAGCCCTCTCAACTAGTTCTTCTTGGGATACAGGCTCTTCTAGTGTGTTTCTTCTCCACTTTGGTTGATTTGCATGTCTTGAAATATGGAGTTTGCTCTCATGCTCATAGCCAGAGAGCTTGTATTTCTGTCTTCTTAGGGATATGAAGTTGTTGGGGTCATAAGGCCTCCAGAGAAAGCTTTGTTTTAGGCCAAGGCCTTCCAACATTCTATCTGCTTCTTTCCACCCCTCTCTCTTGTTTAATATGAAATGGCCAAGCTGGTTTCTGACTTTGAGTTGTGCTTTTTTGCCTCTTCCTGCAAAGTGGATCTGATCGGCATTGTCGAATTGTCTGAAGTATTCCAAGGCAAAGAGCCTCATGGGCACAAATTTAGGCAGCTTGTATGGGCGCAGCTCACACCCATCTATTCTAATCACGGTGTGATGTTGGTAGAAATACCAGTCTCCTATGTTGTAGGCAGTGGAAAGTTGCAGAACCCTCTGCATTTCATCAGAGAGTCTGGGAGGGGGTGCTGTTAAAAGCAAAGACAAGGCAGGATGAATGAACAAATCTATGAATTCAGCATATGTATAGGGTGAATATGCATGGACATGAAAGACTGAGCTCCAGTATACCACTGATCTCGGATTTCCTGCTGCATATGTTCTCCTGATCTCAAAGGAGAACTTCTCATATTGGTAAAAGAGGATGAGATGATATATGTATGAGGTGTATCTGAACACCCTCTCTCTGGATAAATGCAGAAATTACTCATGTATTTTATCAGAGATATATGTGGCATAGTCATAGCAGATGGGGGCCTTACCAGGGGTGAACATTGTCATCATGACCAGCACAGTTTCCTCTATGAACTCCATTGATTTATACCCCAACACTGAGCTTATCATGTATCCTAAGTCTAGGCCCAGCTGATTTAGATAGCCATCAAAGATGGGAGGATGAAGCACTGTATCAGACTTCTTAATAAACAGTTGATTTAGTTTGAGGATCTCTGCCTCAGTGAGTATCTTGGCCCCTTGATTTATTAGGTCCAATAGGGATAAAGGAACCAGTTTCTTCTGGGCTTTGAATTGGACCATGTCCCTGATGGCTTGAGGGGTGGTGTAAAATACAACTTCACCTTGAGGGTTCATTACAGCCCTCTGTATTGGATCATAGCAGACAACACATAAATGGATGAGGTCAGGGAACTGGTTGACTTGGGGCATCTTGAAGATTGGGAGGGAGGATTCCCAAATGCCCAGGATATCTGTTCCATATTTATATTTGGCTCTGATTTCATTCAGCAGGTGAATGTGGAATGTGCACTTGGACGGGGCATCTTCTGAGATTTGGTAATCAAGGTCAGCCAAGTCTTGCCAGTCTAGCTCTCTCTGAGGAGCATTCAAAGGAGTTACATTAAGGGCTACTGATCTTGCAAGGGTATCCATGTCTGCTTCAGATATTTCTTAAAATGCTGAGAGTATTTTACTGACAGGAGGAATTGAGAGGGACGGGAAATAGCAGGGTTGTTATACAGTAGAATAGAACACTGGCGAGCTTTCTGAGAAAGCTTTTGTGCAGTTCAATAGACCTCTTTTTGACAATTTGGGAGCAATCTAGTGAGTTCACGATTGCGCGAACATGGTAGGGTTTTGACAGTAATTGAACTAAAAGAACGGTTCCGCCACAGTAATTCAACCTTAAACTGTTCAATAGAGGTAGGATATAGTTGGTTTCCCAGTCAAATTTCAATTTTATGCCTGGTTAAGGTGGATTTTACAAGAAATCGTGAAAAAACCAGCTAGAGAGAGGATGAAATGGCAAATACCTGTTTGACCAGTGGCTCGGGATGAAGTAACAGTTGGGTTGGCGCTCTGAACTCTTGCAAATGATCGTAGGCTGGCTGGTAGAATGGTCGTCGTGGAACGCATGCAGACAGCGCAGAAGTGCTTTTCTAAGAAAAATAGCAAAATTATGAAAAAAACCGTAAAATATGGCTTTTTACTTTATTGGCGCGCTTTTTTGGATGATGTCAGCATGACGTCGCCATGTGGGACCGGGTGGGATGACATCAGTAGGACGTCATCGGGTGACGTGGCGGCCTAAGACCGGTCCACGGGGATGATGAGGTGCCGGCCAGGTGGGCGAATGAGGGACGAGGTGGGCGGACTTGGCAACGACGAGTACGACAGCAGGACGGGGACGTGGAAGAGACAGGTGTCGCCATATCGGGCCCCCTCCTGCACGGTAAGGAATCTGTCAGAGGGAGCTCCGATGGATTTCGGCTGAGACGCGTGTCCCCGCGTGACGCAAGCGTCTGACAGATATCGGAAGGTATCTGTCGGACGTCGAGGGCCTTCCAAAAACTGCTAGGAGCCGTTGATCTGTGGGCGGGTGATTGGATGGTTGTCAGATGACGGACCTGCACGGCTGATAAGTCCCGTCTTTATTAACTGTCAGACATCGAGCTACTCCGAAATCGCTGCCAGCCGTAGATCTGGGACAGCTACAATCGGACGGTCATCGGGAGGGTTACTTGCACGGGCAATAGCAGTAAGTGGGCAGGTATTAAAAATTGTATTTCTTGGCGGGCGTGACCGGCGGGACCTTCCATTGGATAAATGATTTTCAAAGGTTTTCCTATAGTTTTGTTTACAAAGATTAAAATTGGTCGGCCAACCTTAGGAAAGGGGAAACTATAGGAAAAAGGGTTCCGATGAGATTATACAAAAAAACAAAAACTGGCTCCCGACCTTAGGATAAGGCGGGATGGGTATACCCACCCTTTGTTGGTTTAGGGGATTAAAAGGTTTTCTTCAAGGGTTCTTTTAGGCAAAACTGGAGCTCTGGGTAGGGAAATGGGTTGAGATGGAGCCAAAGGTTGAACATGGGTTCTTGACCTTAACCAGGTGTTAATTCAATTCCCAGGGAGTAAAGATTATGGTTATAGTGCCAAGGGGGAATATTTATACAATGTGGGGTTTATACACCATGGTGTTATAATAATAGGGATAATGGAGTATAGGGAGCTAAATAGTAGAGTTAATGTTAATATGGAGGGAACATATGGATGACGGCCAGTACAACCAAGTTTTCTTGAAAATAACTTGGAGTCAAGAGTAGATCAAAATGAAAAGACTTTTGCACAAGAAATGTGGGTTTTTTAAGGCCATAAGCATCATCATAAAAGTTTAAGCTTCTCTTATGTACACAATTTATGAAGGGGTGTTAGTAATGAGTAATATACAAAAGGAAAAGGAAGTTAGTCATGCTCCACTATATTGTCTATTTGTACATTGCTAGCAACTTTGGTCTTTGAAAGGAACATCACTTCTACAACCCCATCTACCTACCCAACTAGTTCACCTAGCATTTTTTATTCCTTCTTGGAGGGTGCACTTAGACTTGCAAACCCTTTGTATGCCTTTTCTTTTACATTGGCTTTTTTGCTTTCATTTCCTATCTAATACTACCCTTATTCCTTCCAAGGCCCCAGATTAAACAGTTGGGAACTTTAGTTTCTCTACCTAGCTACTGATCTGCCAAGATTAAATAGTTTGGACAGATTCCTTTCTCTATTCTACAACATAAATTGAAAACATGGCATGATCCAGATTGAACTGTTGGGTCATCCATAGATTTTGTGAACATGCAGGCCTATATACACCTTCTCTTTTCTTGTAAATATGGAACCTTTGTGACAACAAAATTGGAGCATATTTGGCACTTATATTTGCCAATCATGAAACATGAAACCTATTGGTATAGGTATCCAACAGTAGCAACATCGAGTTTCCCTTGTTCATAGATTCTAAGATGAGTCACACTTGCATTTATGGATTTTGTTATGAGTCCCCTTGAGTCTTGTTATAGTGTTCCATCCATATTTACATAACATTCCTCACCTTGTGCTCATATTTTGCCTCCAACTATACTATTCCTTATTTATCATTGACTATCCCCTTTGGAATTGAGTTAGTAATTGCCACATCAACCATGCATATCATGCTTTAACAAGGGAATTTGTCAGTCTGTGTCGCATGCTATCCTTCCATCCTCATCCCTAGTTTCAGTCCATGAGTAAAATTACTATGATCCCTCGTACCTTTATTGTGGATTCCTCACTGCCTCAGATCCAGTAGCCCATCTTCTGTCGACTTCAAGATTCTCTTTCGAGGATAGTGGTTTAGAGGGAAGTGTACCTTGGTTCCATATTTCATCATTGTTCGATGTCTTGGATCAAGCAAAGGGAATCATCATTTTGTGTTGACTTGGTTGTTCCTCGTGTGCTCTACTCCAACTCATTATTGCACGATCGAGAATCATACACTTGATAGTCTAGTGATCCAACAAATTGTACTAGCGTTTTTGGGCTATGGGTGAGATGCTCGAGACGTCATGAGGGGGTGTCCCTTCAAGTAACCCTCAACATACCTGAATGTCAACAACATATGCTCCAGCCTTAGATGTAGTTCCACAAATTTGATGGGTTTGGTTTCAACCACCTGTAGTGCCCACAACATGCATGTCTCCTTTAGATCCTTGATTTAGATCTTTAGAGCCCTTTGTTGTTCAATTGGGCTTCTTTAGTTGTGATGTCGCCTAACCACGTCATCTTGAGGGGCATTACGTATCATGTACTCACATGTAATTATATTCAGTCCTAGCCTATGTCTTTCGAGACACATTATCTATATCCGATTCATTGCATTATTTTATGGGCCATTGATGCCAACATATCATGTATCATATAGTTTGTTGCTCAGACTAACATTATTGGGTGCACCTTTACTATTTGTACTCAGTTATCTCTGTGGGTATGGGTATGCCTCCCCCTCATCATTTGAGATCATGTACAAAAAAATAAAAGGAGACTTATATCATTTTAGTTGTCCTCGCCACCTCCATTCCTTCGTCCTTCCTTTCATTGCTTCAATGGTATCTCTCTCTCTCTCTCTCCCCCCTTTGATGTCTCATGGAAGTGTAACCTACAATGTAATTCAGTTAATATATTTTCTCCTAAGACTCATACATTAGGGGGTAATATATTATCACCTAAAAAATCATCACCTATCCAGTTCTAATTAGGTGGATTGAAATACACCATGTAGGATTAATTTTACTGTAGTGAAATCACTTTCACCATGGGAAAAAATTTAGTAAACCATTTTTATTAAACTTTTTTGGATTAAAATTAACAAACCCCATTAGAGTAATTGAATAAATCATCATTTATTTAATTTTCTCACGGAATAATTATTAAATCATTATTTAATAATTGTTCCCTGTTACATTTGGCTAAATCACCTAATAATATTTAAATAGATTACTATTTATTTATCATTCCTTCATTCTATCCTTGGAATATTGTTAATCACTATTTAATAATTATTTCAATTTTGCACATTTCTTAATTCTGACAAAATAATTAATAAATCATTTTATTTATTAATTATTTATAGATAAAGATATTTGATCATTTTGAATATATTTTTGCTCTCCAAAAAATATAATAAATTATTCCTAATAGTTTGATCTTGATTTGGTCAATATTTTTTTATTATTTTCTATTTTGGAGATCTACCACTATCGTCACTTCACATTCGAGCTCCCATTTTAGTTCTACTCTTTTATTTTGGGTTTTTCACACATTAAGAGAGAGAAAAGATCACGGAAGTGCGAGAACATCAAAGGATCCATGCCATGGAGGAGGATTTGTAGATCCTTGTTGTCAATCTCCTTCACAGTGTATTTAATAAAAATATTCTTCATTTAAAAAGTCTTCTTCTATTGGGTTATCTCATTATTTTTTCTTGTCATTTCATGTTTTGGATCGCATAGAATCTCTGTGCTGCAGGATTTTCTCATTTCATTATTTCATATCTGAAGTGTAAACAATCACATATTGTTGTTAGGGTTACTTGTCACCAATGACTTAAGTGAAGCACTTTTGGTACATATTTTTGAAATATTTACACTAACAAACACTATATCCAAGATGGTAGAAATCCAAGAGAGGAACAAGAGTATGTGCAAAGAAGGAAAACACCAAATTTGAGTAATCTATAGATTTGATGTGGATGAAGCTCTTTGCAGCACTTTATAATGGCCAAAGACAAATATAGAAGCACACTATTTTTAACCAAAGTTCAAATGAAGACATGAAAAGTAATTCTTTGTTTGAAAGTGACTTCCTGGAAGATGACCCTCATTTGAAATTTTTATGATCTCGTATGGCCACATTCATTAAGATGATTATAAAAAAAAAGTCCTTAAAAATAGTTAATAGTTATATGATTAAAATTCCATAAGAGTGCATACTAAAAATGTTTTAAAATTCACTAGTAGATGTAATATTAAAATTCCATGACCGTGGATGTTAAGAATGTAAAATTTTATGTAGTATCAATTAATACATGTGAAGTAATATATCTAGGATTGAGATGTCACCTTTCACTAGAAAGATAATACATATTGTTTGAAAAAATATAGGAAGGCATCTCGCCCTCGGATTTACATGGTGGAGTTTGTGGAAGGGAGAAAACATAAGAATCTTTGAAGGGAAAGAAAGACATATATCACTTCTACAAGAAACCATTGTCAAGAAAATCTCAGGAAACATGCTAACATCCCTCCCACATTAGGGGGACGAAAAAATGGATGAGTATGAGGTTGGCATATTAAAAAGACTTAATGTTTCACCTAATATGCGGGCCTCCACTCCTTCTAAGAAAAATGGACATAAGGAAAACAATGATAGTTTGTTTATGCCTCCCCCAAGAGATTTAGTTTAATAAGATTTTGATGGAGCATCAAAGGGAAACCTAGGAATGGTAGGTTTTGGTGGAATTCTCAGGGATGAAAAAATTGAACCAATACATGTTAATGCCTTCTCGTGCAGTATAGTAACATATAATGTTGCAGAATTCGTGGCACTTGAGAGATATTCTAAATAGTTATAAGATACGATTTTCATTTTATTTAGGTTCATGGCGATTCTCTATTAGTCATCCAAACTCTTTGAAAAATATTCTTGGAGAATATGAAAAACAAACTCATTCACAGCTAGTACCTTGAGAAAGTCTTAAGAAACATAAAGGTTTTGTTAGCAAACTTTAGTTATGTTATTCATGTACATATGCAACAAGAAGGAAATAAGGGAGCCAATTTATTAGCGAAATAGAGTAGCTTGGAGATGGAAGTAGGCTTAAATGAAACTTGGTCGGTGATTTTTAGGAGAAAGGAGGCCTCGTCTTTAAGGAAATGCATATAATAGGATAAAGTTAGTGAGTATAATTCCCTTATGGGGGTGTTTTTACATCTATCTCTTTATAGTTGGAAGACAAAATGAAATTTGTTTGAAGAATGGTTTTTTCTCACATATGGTGGGAGTTATAATCCCTACATGTGGTAAGTTTCTTGATATACATTATGTTATGATTGTTCAAAGATGGTTTGATCCTCTCTTGGACGATTGAATGTGCCTGAAGTCGCCTTTGACACCTCAGGTAAGCTCATTTGTGAGAAAATTATGTTTAACAATCCTAGAAGGTTGGACTACTGGTCCATACTCTACACCTGGCCCATAATGGAGAGTGTACCGACACCTCTTCTCATTCTACATGCTTAGACACTCACATATTGAGCACCTTATATTTCCATGGCTATGGTTTCAGGGTGGTGGAGGTTTTGGGTTAAGATAATTCTCTATATCTATCGACTTGAACATTGCTCGTTTCACGCAGATGCAAAGGTATTTGTTTCCTGACTTTCACTTACATTACTAAATAATGGTTCTACGTTGGCCTCATAATTGTGAGGATACCATTTTGCAGTAGGATTATCTCTTCAAATATCTCTTTCATACTGTTAAAGCAAGTCTTTGTTCTAGTGTCAAAATTGTTTCCTCGTCTATTACAATTTAGTCCTTGGATTCCAGTAACACTATCAACGTATGGTTCTATGATAGTATTGTCAAGAGTGGGTTATATATTGTTTGGTAACTATAATGATTCAAGGTTTCATTATTTTCAAGATCTATTGTTTATTATTCACAAGGGTCAATGTTTTTTGTTCTTTTTCTCCACAATTCTAGCTCTAGTCCATCATTTGAACTTTTCATGGTCTTACCCTTCGAAACTCCTCACAACTCAGGCCCTATTGGGATTTCCTTTAGTTGTCAAGTCTTTATGTGTGGAGTATGGTACCAGGGTATCTTCTCCATGTTGTTTTAATTGGGTCTTCAGTTATGTCCACTATGTAACCTAAAAATTAATTTGTGTAACCTTATATTTCATGAATTCTCTTGTCACCTCATTGAACTAGCACATTGTTCACCCAATTCGAGTGATTTTGTTTACCACAAATGTTAGCTCTTTGTATTGCAGGTTCATTATGTTCATGGTTGCTTGACTATGCCTTCTCAACCATAGAGGTGGAGCTCTTGGGTCATCTTTAATGAGACAACAAAGACTATTTGGTTGGAAATCCATAGAAAATTTCTTCGAAGTAGCTCCTGTGGAGGTTTGTAGGAAAATTCTTAAAATGGATGCAAAAGAGTTTTGGTGATTATGTCTACTTATTAGATTCAGATGTAGGAGGTAGTAACCTCAAGTGATTTCGAGATTAATGGAAGTTTCACAAGCGAAAGGTTCACTTCCTTCCTTCCATCAATCTTCATAAAACATTGGAAACTCTTCGTAGCATGGTTATTAGAGAAAAGAAAGTAGGCAACTAGAAGCTCTTTGTAGGCTAGGAGGAAGTAAAGATAATTCTCAGGGATATCAAAACATAAAGCAAGGTAGTCTAAATGGGAAGTATGTACATGAATCTTCACAATTATGTTATTT
>APFE030325902.1:0-10685 GCA_000404065.3 Pinus taeda
CCTAACAATAATAATATAAAGCCACAAAAATAATAATAGAGGGATTCTATGGGGCACAGAAATAACAATATGTGGGTAATAGGGGCGCAACAATATAAATAAGGGGTATAACTACCATAGTAATGGGGTAATCACTAGTATTATAGGGACCCAACACAAACCCTAGAATATTATGAGGGATACAAAATAGGAGAAAATCTAAAGGAGATCTCGTCATTTTCTCTCCATTGGGGGAGGTGGAAAATCTAGGAAATCAGAACCACACAGAAAGGTTTCAAGTTTTTGTTAAGACCCTCAAAGGGAACTCGATCCAAATATGGGTCACTGAGCTTGATAAAGTGGTGACTCTAAAGTAGATCTTGGAGAAGAACTTGGGGATTCCTGTAGTCCTATATCATCTTATATTTGAAGGTAAACATATGCAGGATATGTTATAATTGAAAGAATATAACATATCCTGGAATTCCTCCATTGTCTTGTTTCTTAGGCTGAGTGGTGGTGTAATGGGTTCTAGAGAGCCAACTTCTTCATCTTGATATAAGGATGTGGCATGTCGAAAGAGGCCCATTTCAATGGACCAACCTCCATCCATTCTAGCACCATATATTGTTGAAAAATCAGATCAAATGCCAGCACTTGTAGTAAAAATTAAAGAGGTAAATCATCTCTTCTCTTTTCTTCCATGAAGGGTTGTCATTTGCAGATTTAATGGGTTATGGCAAAGGTCATAGGCACTACATCATTGGACGTTTACAACATGGACAAAAAACTATGACATTTATCTTTTTTCCAAATGCTTTTTTGTGGTACAATTTGATTCCTGGGAAGATCTAGAGAAAGTATTGTAGGAAGGGCATTGGTTTTGGGGAAGAGAAAGACTCTTCATCACTTCATGGTTCTTAATTTTGATTCTTCAAAAATGGTGGAAACAAATATGTCAATCTAGGTAGGGTTAGCAAAACTCCCTCTTCCATTTTGGCATCACAAGGAACTAGGGGACATTGGAAATAGTTTCGGTTCTTTTAAACAATGTAGCAAGGATTATTTACCTTTGCTTGTATATGTAGAAATGTACTTAAGCACAAGTCTACCTAACCCACATTTTGATAAAATATAGATCCTTCAAATTGATCCAAACTTTTGATTATGAAAATATAACCTTTAGATGTCATACATGCTTTCAAATAGGACATTTACAAGATTCTTGTCTAGAAGCTAAAAGAAACCCCAAAAAAGAAAAAAGGGAAGGCCCTGAAAACAAAGGGTTGGTAGCCTTTTGATCCCACTTTTTCGAAGGATAAACAAGATCAAATAAAGCAAGGTCCTCCAATACAAGAGGCTATGAACACTCATAATGCCCGTGAACAAGCACAACCCATGAAAAATGTACAAGAAATAGAACCAATCCATGCATTTGAACACGTTGGAACTATGGAGCACAAAGAGGATGGGTTGGTGGGAACAAAGAGAGTCCATGTATCAGAAATTTTGGATTTTGATAAAGAACACCCCCCTATGGTGACTGTGTCTATGTTGGCATTTGTTCTTTTTGACTCATCTACAAGGGTCTAGCAGAAGCTCTAAAGAATTAAAGGAAAGAAAGAGAACCTAAGTGACTATTATAGCACTTAACTTCTCTTATGTATTATTTTAGTTTTAGAGCCGAGAGGTTGTTATATGTTCTCACAAGACTATGGAATTGCATATCTTGAATTATTTCAAGCATCTACAAAATGTATTTTTTTTCCTTTTTTAAGTTGCAATGAAATTACACCTTTATTCCAAGGAAAAAAAAGCAATGTGGGTCTCCCTACATTAAATTAGATTAGATTTAAGCTTTGCAATTTTGCAGAGGCTAAAAATATGATGATATGTTTACATTCCTATCTTCAACAAGGATCTCAATTACACTTTGCCTTTCCTTAACAAAGAAATTTTATGATTATTATTATCAAAAATCGTATATAGTGTTGTTGAAAATGCTTCATTCGGGGCTTTCGTATTATAGCCACAAAATTGCTATAACATGGCCACAACACTTCTTAAATCCAAAAACATGGAGAACATTTCTCTAATGCAAGTAAAATATTGGCATTTTCCTAGTAGAGGCATATGGTTGTTCTCGTAAGTATGTTATGGGCTCTTTGCCCTAATGTTCTATTCAGAGAATATCCAATATTGTGTGCCCATTGTCAAAAATTGGTGGTGAATCTATTTATTGATACAATATGGATATGATTCCCTAAGTTTTACCAATCATATAATTAAAGTTGTTGAGAGATTGGGTAGCTTTCAACACTTGGAACAAAAGAACGGTTCTAATTTTTTTCTCGAATTAGTTGGTCTATGTTGTTTATTATTACAAAGAATTTATTGGAAATCAATCCTTATGTTGGAAATGGTTTGTTTTTGTTTTGATAGAGATCAATGATGAAAAAGGTGTGTGAATAATCGATGAAGTGCACACCACATTAATAATTTTAGTTGTTTTTAAAGTATTGTTATTATATAAATGTGCTTACAATGAGGGATTCACTGACTTGGAGAGACCTTGTCGAGGAGGAACCAAAAACCAATGGATGAAACCTTGGTGAAGATAGAATAAGGCAAAGAAATATTTATTATCCATAAAAGAAATGCATCAATTGTGTATCTTCATATATATTTAGCTATTATTTATGTGTTATTTTTTGTTTTAACCATGCTTTGGGAGTTGTAAATGTATGCACATGGAGGTCTTGGCCAAAATATATCTAAGAAAATATATGCAATCCAAAAGATGCTATGAAGGGAAAAGTCACCCATGTTTCACATTATGATTAATCAAGACCCATGCTATGATGACAAGGGGAAAGTTGGCTTCATTAAGTCAGATGACTTCCTGCTTGAAGCAATTTTATGGATTAATATCAAAGTTGGAAAATAACGCTTTATGATTGGGATTTATTGTGAAACATTACAAGACAAACCCAACCTTTGATTTCATAAGTACATTATAAGAAATTTTGAAGCTAACTTCAAGAAGATTGTTGGTGTAAGCGAATGATTTTGGTCTTTTATGGAAATCTACTTGTTCCTAAATATTGATGTTTGAAATATCATTTTTTGAAATAGATTTCATTTCTTCAATACATTTGCTAGTTGTGGGTGAAAAATTAGAGCATATCATTACTTAGCTATCCTAGAATTTTCATAGAAGCAAATTACAATAGAAGGTGGTGTTGTTGTTAAAATAAGTATATAGAAATTGTAGTGGTACTTGATTATTTTGTTAAGATGTATGTTATATTTGGCATTATAGCAAAGTACACTAGGGATCACACGGTTTCAAGTGAGGACTTGAATAACAATATTATGGTACCATGATTGATGCTTGTTGTAAGGAAGGAAAAATTGAAGAGGTAATGAATCTCTTTGTGAAAATGGAGAATTTTGGTTGTTTACTTCCTATTGTTTGCTTAAAAAAACCTTGTTGATTATGATGTGTGTGTATACCTGATCAGGTCTTTGATTATAAAGATAAAATGTGCTATAAATGCTTTGCTCCTAGTGTTTTCAAATATAATGTTCTAGTTGATGGTCTCTATGAGGCCAATTCACTAGTTTAGGAAATTTCAAACAATGGATTGATGCCTAATACAATTACCTACAATACCCTAATTGAGGGTTGTTGTAACGAGGAAAATATTATAGAGGATTTTAAACTAAGTGATAAGGTGACTTTAAAGGGAATTGACCCAAATTCGATCACTTACAATCTACTTATCTAAGGGCTATGTAAGGTAGGATAGATAACGCAATCATATTTCCTTTTGGTGGAAATGTTGAGTATAAGATTGGTTGTAAATGTTGGTTTGTTTAATCTAATCACTGACATGCTTTGCTAGGTAAGTTGAGTGTAGAAAATTATTAGACTCTTTTAGGAATGGTTCATAGGGATGTGATGCCTAATGATTCAATTTATACGAGATTGGTTAGTAGAATTTGCAAATCAAGCAATGGGGAGGAAGTGTTGGGTTTACATTATATCTTCATGGTAATTTTGGCCAACAATAATTGCATGAATTTAATTGATAATTCTATCAATTGAGAATCTGTCCATTCATTAATAGGTTAATGGTAAATATGATTAACAATCATAGGTATGGTCCTTAATTCATAGAATGCAATATTTCCTTTTTTAAAAGTTGTTTCAATCCCCAGTAAGCATTCAAAATATTCAAAAAAATATGTTGGTATGGCCATGACGAGGTAGAACTCTATTATGAGAAGGAAATTGTAGAACAATAATGAAATCCTTCAAGTAATGCCTTGTCTACTATAATATAGATTAATTACACAAACTTGTGGGTTATGCCTCACTAAGTCCTACTTAAACAATTTCACTAGAAGCACCATAAAATTTCGAATCCCAAACAATTTAGAGGTTAAAATTCAAATGAATGACCATGATAGCACATTGATCACATGAATAAGGGTCCTTTTTCATCAATAGTTAGTTTTTATTTGAATATGCTAGCAAGTATTTTGTCCATTGGAGTGAATAATAGTCTGGTAATTTATTAGTAAATTTTGGTGATAAGACTTCTTTGGGATTCACCATTTGGTTGCATATTTTCATAAGATCATCCAAATTGAACGTTTGTTATAGCTCCAAATCTCACTTTTGATGTTTGTGATGCTACACTCATGGCCTAGGGAAACCCCTCCTTCCAGACCTGGTCCAAATACTTAAAAAACATTGTTTTACTCCCTATACACGACATTGCCCTGAGCTAAACGTGTTTGTACGCGGGTCTGTGTATACCCAACCTGCGTATATGTATTAAAACACTTTAAAATATATATATCTCCTTAATTTCAGGCGAAGATCATAGGTTTTACCTATTGATTACCTACTAGTGCCCGTGGCCCAATTGTTCCAAACGAATTCCCAACTAAAAAAATTACTTTCGGAGAAGTATAAAAAGGCTTCAATGGGAAGGCCTAAGGGAGGGGAGAAGAGAGAGAAAAAATCACTCTACTGAGATTATCCCTGATCAGGTCTGAAGATCCTTATGCTTCCAGCACTTCCCCCATTACAGGAAACCTTGTTTCCTTGAGTTATGATGTCTCTCCATTGATTGAGATATCCTTGAGTGAGCCATGGAAGGAGTTTGTTGAAGGCTTGAGATTGGACGAATCCCGAGGATGGTTCCACTTGGAGCCTGCGAAAGGAAGACTCATGTGAAATCATTCCTTACTGTATTTTAGTTATCTATAATAAAAGAAACACTTGTCTTGTTCTTGATATTAGTCTTCTTCATGCCTATGAGATCAATGTTATGATTTACATATGAATGGTTGTTTCAATTGTATAAATAACTACCTTTCAATATGCTATGAAGCTGATTTTCTTATGATGTTTGGTCCATGTACTGCTATGCTTCCTTGAATTGATTGCCTTGCAGGTTAAAGGATCGAAAGGAACTCCGAGAGGGTTTGGACCCTGGCTGGATCTACCCAAACGAAGGACCCCCAGGTGCACCTCTCTTCGCGTAGTTTGTTTATATCAGTATCATGGTTGTATGGAATGCTTGTTTTTCTTTATAGATAACCCTCGCTCTGCTAGGGTATTAACCCAAGACCCTAGGGGACCTTTGCCCCTAAACAGAATTGGCGACTCCACTGGGGACAACAATATTGTTGTTCCTATTTTGGGTTTATTCAAGCCAATTAGGGCTCAACTATTTATTTACTTGCTGTGACTGAGTAGTTTGTTCATGTAGGAACTTGAACTATAAGTTTAATCAGTTTCTTCAGACTTTTTTTTATTTTTTCGTGTGATATTTTATACACGCATCTTGGTCAGGTTACAGTTGCGTATGTATGCAAGTTTCAGCATATGAACCCACGTATACGTAGGTTTCTGTGGACTGAATAGCATATACACACAACTGTGTATTGACACAGTCACATATACCCTAAAATTTTCAATATTTTTCAAATATTTTGTTTCTGGAGATCTATCTGTTGGTCTGAGTCTTTCCTAAATAGTTACTTTTCTATGTCAGTCTTTATTTTTACAATAAGTCCATGATTTCAAACTCTCTTCGGTTGTGGAAAGTGTTGGTCTTGTTTTGTTTTGTTGCAAGCGTCATCATTTTTGTTTAAGCACACAAGATTTCTTCATGGGGATCTTGGTTGGTTTGGTCTTCCAAGGCATAAAGATTGGTCTCAATCTTTGTGGCAAACCTTGTTTTGGTGATCTTTTTGTTTGCATTTCAAAATCGCATCTTTGTGGCTATTTACTTTTCTTGCTTTTTGAAAGTTATTCTATGACGATTTTGAGAATTGTCTTTCTTGATCTTGCGATCATTGTCACCAAGCCCTCTTGTTGCTTTTTGACTGTTAAGAGCATCTTGAAACACATTTTTTGTTGAGTTTTCACCCGTTTTGTGTTGTTAACTTGAAAAGTGTTTTGTTTCCTATTCTTCGATCATAAAGTTTCAGTCTTATTTAGAGCACTTTTGAAAGGTTGTTTTCTATTTTTTCTTTTGGAGAAAACTTCTTGAAAACTTGGTTTTTGCTTTCTTTGGCCTTGTTTGGATTTAGTTTCCTTTTTGCGAATGAAAATGCATTTTTGTTTGTATTGAAATTTGCTTTCAGTGTTTGGATGAAAATGAGCATTAGCAACTTATATTCTATATAAACATATTAAGTGGCTAATTAGAATTGATAAACAAGTTACTTTCATTTCTTTGATTTAGAGTAGTCTTAAGTTTTGCATCAGCATGTACTTATTACATTAGGATAAATTTGTGCATATTTTAGGACATCCATAGTTTTGTTAATTTTTGTGAGTGCGAAGCTTGAGTAAAGCAAGAAAAAAAAATTTCTTAAAAGTTCCTCAGAACCTAGTAGAAATTTCTTTCATCGAAGAACAAAACGAGTGCATTTTCATATAGTTTGGCTTTTATTAATTTTTTTTGCATCAAAACACCACAAGTTTCATTTCTGCTTATCCCTTGACTTAATAATAGCCCATTTAAAAACAAGTGCTAATTAAAATACACTAGAACTTTTTATAATTGTCAATTTAGACACACCAACAAGTTTTAGGATATTTTAGGGCCTTGGATTAGGCGTGTGGAGAGAAAACTCTCCAAGGCCATTTAAACTGTCAAACATAGGATTCTAAATAGTGAGTGCAAATCCAATAGCGTTAGGAAGACCAGGAAAGCTTCGGATCTGGGAGTTAAGCACGAGGGTTTTTAAAGATAAGGAAGAGAGATACCCCCTCTCCTACTTGTCGGATCTTACCTCAAGACTGTTCTACCTGGCTTCTAACACGAGTTGGTAACCTTAGTTGCTTCTCATAGGGATCTACATTGGTGGCTGCAGAGGGGAATCCCGTGGTACCTGAGGTCGACGTTGTATCACTCTCAACGATACTACTGGAGGGCACCCTTGCAAAGCTTGGGGGCTTGCACTGGCACAGGTTGTTGTTAGGAGGTCAGCGTAACTTCCTCTGTTACCTTCACTGGTAGGACTGGGCCGTCATTATCCCAGACTATCTTTGAAAGGCCCCTTACTTCACTTTCTTGTAATTTGGTGTCTAGTCCTCATCACCCAGAGCATAAATACTTTAAAGTTGTTTGACTGGCTAGCATCTTTTAGGGACTTTTTAGTGTGTGCTCTGGCTCTTAGTTGGCCTAGCTTTCATTTTTTCTTGAGTCTTTAATTAGATCTTAATAAAAAAAAAATCAAAGTGGTTGATCGATCACCTAGACGGTCTCTAAGACTTCGTGGTCTTTCACCACCAAGTTTAGATCCTTCTCCTAGAAGGTGCAGAGGTAATACTACAATGGGTTTCATCCCGTGGCGACTGACGCATCGGGGATTGATCTTTCCCTTGAGGGCATTAGTGTTCAGGATAAGCCTGGTACTTCCGCAGAACTAGAGAGGAACACTCTAGTTCTTTCTCGAGTTCTCTTCCAATCAGAAGATAACATAGAGGTAGAAGAACTCCCATAGTCGTTAGTGGCTCTGAATTCTCCTCTACCTTCTAACCATCCAGACATATTTCAATACGTTGGGACTCTGACGCATAGACCGTCAAGTCCAGGTCACATTATGCACTTATCTTCGATGACCACCACTGGAAGCATGGCTTTTACCACAAGTTTTACAACTATGCGGACTCCAACATCAGTACAAGGGGGAGGAACTATTTCCATCCCCTCTGCATCTTTATTTGGGTCTTTTGTTAGCACATCCTTAGTTGGTTCTACCTTCATTCCTTATACAAGTGGAAATTCCCAAGACAATGCACTCAGTTCTGGGTTCTTCCCGTTTGGCACCCATTCATAGGGTATTCCGTTAGCTCCATTTAGTGCCTCCACATCCATGACGGGTGGTTCAACTTCATTTCAAGGTTTTCCTTTTGGAGGTGGTCATATACCACATTCCAACCCGACGATAGGATCTATGCCTTTTTCTTCTACAGGACAAGGCAGCAATCTCTTTCAAGGTTAGACTAACCCTGCGGTTAGTGGCATAGGAACTAGGAATCCATTTTTTGGCCAACAAGGGAATACGTCATACTCCACAGTTAGTTCCTTTTGAAGTATTCCTCCCTTAGCTTCTGCTTGGAATCCTTATCAAGGGTTACCAACTCCTTATAATCCTTTAGGAGGGAGCTTTGCTGGTTATGGAGGTTTTTCGGTCGGAATTGATCAAACTCCGAGTTTTGTTGGATCACAAGGTTGGCCTTTTGGTTCAATTAGTTCTGCTGGTTACTTCAGGCAGCCTGGTGCTTTTCAAAATCTAGACCAATCTTTTCAAAACTTTGGGACCCCGCCCAGTCTGGGTGGAATCCCCAGGGTCCTCCTATGCTTCCTTTTCTGGCAACTTTGAATTTTCCAGATCTCATGAAATTAACGAACGATCCAATCAAATACAATCCGGCCTGGCCTCCGGTCCCAACCAAACTCCCTTCGGACATTCCAAAGTTCAAGGGGAAGGGCGGTGAAGACCCCAGCAACCATGTAACCACATTCCATTTGTGGTGCTCATCAAACTCCCTTATCGATGACTCGATTAGGTTGAGACTTTTTCAACGCACCTTAATTGATAATGCGGCCAAGTGGTATATAGAGTTGCCAGGGGGCAGCTTTACATCTTTCACCGACTTGGCTAATATTTTCCTAAATCATTTCCAGTTGCATGTACATTATGATTTCGAAATTGAACTTCTAGCCAATTTTCGTGAGGATACGACAACTCACATTTCTATTCATATTTAGGAATGGAGACGGAGAAAGAGGCTCATTAAAGCCGAAATTCTTCCAGAATACCGTCTCGAATGGTTTTTGAAATCCTTACAACCTGAAATCTCTAAGGATGTCTCTCTGTCCAGAGTTTATTCTGAAGAACAAGCTATTTTTAAAGCCCAGCAGTTAGAATTGATTTATTCTCAGTCTGGGATTCTACAAAAATCCTTGCCAGATGATCCTGGGACTAAGGTTGATATATCCAAGTCAAAGCCAAGTCCCCATGTGGATGGTATCGTTGGATCCGTAGACACAAATGCGATGAACCTATTGAGCCAATTGCAGCAGTTGTCTTTACAAACTGCTCCTAATAATCGGGTCACATCGTCTAACCCTTTGTCTTCTCAACCCTCTTCTATTAATGCCGTCCAATCTTCCAACCCCAAAAGAAATCAAAATTCCAATGGGAAAAAGAAAGGATGAGGTAAGAAAAAGAGTCAAGATGGGAAGACTGACACAAATAAACCTGGAAATAATGCTGGTGGTGGTGGAAATGAGTCTAAAAATAAATTCAAGTTTCCATGCAAGCTATGCAGTGGAGACCATTTAACTCATCTCTGCCCAAAGATTCAAGATGCTCAGCGCTTTTTAGGGCAGCAAGGGACTTCTAACTCTCAAGCTGTGTTAACCAACCCTTTTCCCCAAGGGCAGAGAATGCTTGTTGGCATGAGTTCAAATCCTCGTACCTCTGCAAGGGGAAACCAGGAAGGGGAAAAATCTTCAAATGTTTTCATGATGGGTTCTAACGTTCATGTGGCCACTTGATCGCATGATTATGGTGAAACTGAAACATCCAAGGACAAAACTGCTCCTGGAAATACCGACCTTCATATTGAGTGACCCCCTGTCGAGACTATACCACGGATACTGAAAGGTTCCACTTGTTAGACTCCGTCTCATGTCAGAGATTGATTCTTCTTCAAAACCCTGTTTTGAAGAAGAAATCATTAATGTGTTGTTTTAAGATTATGTAATTTATCTTCAGCTCTTCAACTAGCAGCGTCTTCAAGCTCCTACCTCTGCAAAAGCACAAAGAAAACAAATTCAGCATGAGGCTTATGAATAAACGACAGCCCTTTCAATCGGCATGTAAGTCTTTTTGGTTTTTTCATTTTCCTCCACTTCCAGAGCTAGAAAATCTATATGATTCCCATACAAGATCTTATGGAACTGCAACTACGAAAATACAGAGAGATCCTTCCTTTTCTATGATAGAAGTTAGAGATATTCTTCATTTTCAAAATATACTGGGAGAGAAAAATGCCATTCAGGATAAAGATGAATTGGCTACGGCAAATCATGATTGGATGAGGAAATATAAGGGTTCAAGCCAATTCCTACTTCGTCCTAGGAACACTGAAAAAGTCTCAC
>APFE030325910.1:0-31175 GCA_000404065.3 Pinus taeda
AAATATTTAATTGTAGTTAATGATCCTGCCACTATCCATCCTTTGAAAGATTGTGGACTCTTGAAATTATTTTGGCTTCTTGGTATGAGGCAACAAATGGAACTATTGAGGTATCTTATCCGAGCATAGGATGTTCATGCTCAAGCATTCATACTTGGTCTACATTTTATTTAAATATAGGTGGAAGATATATACTTCTTGACTGGTTTATTGAGGCAAGGTTCCCCCATCTCCTTATCTGATTTGAGGAGGGGTGGAGAGATGGTCAAGGATTACATTAGTGCGCATTGTGGACCGAGATCTCAATCGAACAATGATGGTAAGATTGAGATCAAGGATGTGGTGTTATTTCCTCTAAGTACAATCATATCTATCATTTCCAAATTGGCTGGTAGTGTGACTCTACATTTTTCCAACAAATCTCATATGCAGTATGCTCTAGAGTGTATGGAACCAACATTATTCAACTAGAGTGGGGGAGAACTAGTAAACAGGAAGGAGCAATTCACCAAGGAAAAAGATGGATAGATGAAGAAATTTTGCTATGGTTTGATCTTGATTTCTTTTGCCTTAGAGAGGATTCCATTTCTCAGGCCAAAACACATCTCACTCGAGCCCGTAGATTTGAGAGTCCCACAGATGAGGAGGTGGGTGGATCTGATATCTAGAAATGCATGTTCATCATCAATCAGTTTCACGCTTGTGTTATTCAGATGGTTATGTATGAAACTCATTATGATAGAGGACTATCCATATGTAGTGATGGATTTCCATAGAGACCCAAAGATTTTTCTTCCTAATGGAAAGCGATGGGGAGTCATAGGTAAAACAAGAAACATTTTGACCATTTTTTTATTTTTAAGTTTTACAATTTTTTGTGATTTTTTATGTATCTGAGAATAAACTATTGATTTTTTCACATGCAGATATTGGGCCCATTCAACCTATGGGTTCTTCTTATCTTCATCGTGCAGGAGACCCACAGTAGGCACCAACAACAGTACAAGTTGTTGCTACAAGACAAGGGGTGCTAAAAGATCTCAATGTGGCTGAGACCCTTGCAGAAGTTGAGAGTCACATGGAGGGGTTGGCCCACAACATAGCTAATACTAGGGTCAAAGGGTTTCCTAGGAGACTGCAATGACACACTATTGGCGTTCCTTGGCATATCAGTCAATTATTATGCAAGATGGCTCACACAGTGGCATGCTATCATGAGCATTATGATTAGTCTACTAGGAAGATTATAGCCATATTTTGGTTGCATGTATATTTTATACCATGTGGCCAAATGTGTCTCAGGCACAAATTTTATAAAACCAAACTTTGACACACACACACACACACACACACACACACGAATATATAGATATATATCTATCGTCCGTGTTTCTTATGGTTCTATTATCTCATTCAATTAATGTGATTTGTATTGAATTTAATTTACATGTGTCACACATTTCTATCTAAAACATAATTATATAATGCATCTGTCAATGTGTTTAGATTTTTAGAAATGTGTTTATATTGGATGAAATCAAAGTATCTTTCCAGAAAGTGAACCCTCAAGAACATATGAAGCATAATTGGACTCCTAGCTGAATGGACATTAGTCAACCGTAGTACTACACATTGTGAGTCGAGTCTATTAACTATATGGTGGATACCATGGGAAATAGCATCAAACAATAGTTCAATCATTGCGTTATACAGGGAAATGTTATTTATAGAGAGACCGATACAAATCCCTTGTAAATTCACTAACTTGCCATTCAGAGCATATATAGCCCATGTCGTGGAAGAAAGGTTATGAGTACTACGACTAGCACCATCAACATAACCAACATATGGTTGGAGGGATGCTAATATCTACAAACCAAATGTAAACAATATTAACATAAATCGTAGGAAACTCCAAAGGCAACCCATTGCAAACATACTCAACACACCTATATACAACATATACATAGTGTAATTTGAAAAAGCTTAAGCATATTATTTATTAAGGTACATCCCATTTCTAGGCTACACCAATGGAAATGCATTGAAATCAACAAGCTCATAGGCCCCTTTAGCAAGAACATGTTTGACAATGTACAGGCCTAGCCACATTGGCTCAAACTTCCTCGGTCCCAATTTATCAGACTCTTGATCATATAACAAGACAAGGTCTCCTTATGGGAAGACACGGGCTTGACACTCTTGTCATATTTCACCTTGATACATTTCTTATAGGCTTCATTAGCCATTGAAACTTCACGTCAGGTTTCATATAAGCGCGTCAATTGCAAGAGACATTCCTCTTCCGTAGAAGTGGAAAGGAGGAGTTCGACGACAAGTTTAAGAGACAAAATTTCACATTCAATTCGAAGGATTTATTCTAGGACATAAACCAATTGGAAAAGTGTGAACCCAGTATTATTCCTAACAAAAGTTTGATATGCCCATAAGGCAACATAAAGGATCAAATTTCAGTCCAATTTATGGACCCCTATCATATGTTGAAGTATTTTTTTGAGAGCTTTATTGATTGCCTCAACTTGCCCATTCACCTTAGGGTAGTAAGGAGTGAAACTCTCATGGGAGAGCCCCATCTTGGAATTCAGTTCAGACACCATGTTATTACAAAAATGTTTTCCATGGTCCATAACTATAGCTTGTGGAACACCAAACTGTGAAATGACATGGTTGAAGAAAAAGAGAGCAACACTTTTTCTGATATTAATGTATGTAGGCATTGCCTTGGCCCACTAGGTAAAATAGTCAACCACTATGATGATATATCCATGCCCCCTAGCCAAGCGAGGATTACATGTCATGAAATCAATGCCCCATTTCACAAATAGTCCAACAGTGATAACATGATGCAAAGGGGCGGGCACAGAATGCGTCTTACGATTGTATATATGGCACACATGACACTTTTGGATGGTGAGGATGTAGTCGCAAAATATGGTAGGAAAAAAGTAACCAGCACACATGATCTTTTGCGCAGTGGCATAACCAGAGAAATGACCACCACATGCCCTAGAATGACATTCATTTAAGAATTTCTTGGCCTCATGTATGAGGCACCTTCAAAAAACTGTATTGATACCACGACGATAAAGGGTCTCGTTGATTATAGTATACTTCTTGGCTTGATATCGAATACGTCATTGGTTAGAGCGAGAGGTATCATACCGGAAAGTCTGGTTATGGAGATATATGATAATGTCTCCATACCATGGGTCTGATGATGATATCAAGAACAACGACTCATCCGGAATATAAAAACGAGATGTTGTTTCAGTTTCAGTAATGGGAAGGTCACAAATTAGCTCAATAAAAGCTAAGGATTTCTTTGAATTGGATTTGATGGACTCCAAATAAAACTCTTGTAGGAAGAAAATCCACTTAGGGTACTTTCCACCCAACAATTATCATGAAAAAATGTACATCATGGGGTTGCAATTGGAAGCAACCATAGTTTTGTGGAGTAGGCTGTAATGGCGAAACCTCTGGACAACTTGGATAACTACCAAAGATAAATTTTTGAAATGAGTATAATTGACTTTGGTATCATTGAGATTTCAAATCAAGTAATAAATAGGATGTTCAATCCCTACATCATCCTCCTAGATTAATACCATTGTAATGGTAGTAACTGCAGTGGCAAGGTACAAGAAATCATTGTGTTGGTAAGATGGGGAATATAACAAGGATGCTTGAATCAGAACATCCTTCAACGCATCGAACACCTTTTGAGAAGTGCCATCCCAATGGAAGGAACCCCTTTCTTTAAAAAGTGAGTAAATCCTTTGGCTAGTTCTGCGTAGTTGGGAATGAATCTCCGAAGAAAGTTATTCTTCCCTTGGAAACGTTGAAACTGGTGGAGGGAATAAGGAACAAGAAGATCAATGATTGCCTTTACCTTCAATGGGTCGATACGAATTCAATGCTTTGATATAATGAAAAAGAGAAGTTGACCGGAACTTATGTAAAACACACACTTTTGTGGATTGAGGAAAACGTTTCAATGTCTACAACGTAACAATATGGCCCTGAGATGCATTGGGTGATCAACCCGATGTTTTGAGTGAGAAGGAAAATTGTTCAAATATGGTTGCAAAATATTTTTTATCACATGAAAGGCATAATTCATTTCCCTCTAAACCGTAGCCCCAACATTCTTCAATTTGAAAGAGAGATTTCTATATGCAAATGTGCCCTAGGGATAAATAAACACAGTCTTATGTTGGTCCATCAGGAGAATGTTGATATGATTATAGCCAAAGAAGCCATCCATAAACGAAAATATCTCACAACCAACACAATCATTAACAATCTGGTCGATGATCAGGGTAGGATAATTTTCCTTACGACAAGCATGATTTATGTCTCGATAATCGACACACACACAAATTTTCCCCTGTTTCTTCATGACAGGAACAATATTTGACACTCAATTAGTTAAAGGTACTTGGTAGATGAAACTAGCACATAGAGGTTTTTAAAATTAGGCTTTAATAGTGGCATCTTTATTGGGATGCACTGTACGGAGGCGTTGTCGAATTGGTTTAGCATTAAGGTAAGTATTAATTTCATGCACATTTTTTTTCAGATTGATTCCTGACATCTCCTCGTAAGACCAGGTGAAAACGTCTCTAAACTCTTGGAATAAGGCTTTGTAGGACTTAATCTCATCGGGAGAGAAAGACACACCGATATGTATATTCTCAACAATGCTAGGTTTGATCAGAATATTGAGAGGGATAGTGTCTTCAATATTTGATAAGCTCTTCTCAAAATCGAAATCGTGAATGGATATTGAATTTGTAGACAACTCGACAATATTGGGTTGATATAATTCACTAATATTATCCTTCTAGGAATCTGGCAAGGAGGAACTATGATGATTATCATCCCATGACACATCGTCTGGCATCATGATCTCCATGTTGCTCTCATTGGTAGAAAATGTACGAGTGAAAGCATCAGATGATGTGCCATAATCTAAGGAATAATCTACCCAATTGATCGAAGAGGATGGATCTAAATAAGCAGCAAAATTCGAGTAGACGACTTCATAGTCGAGCTCAATGGGGTTAAGTGACATACGATTACCAAAACTGTTGATATGAGATTCATCTGGCACTACCCAAGGATCAAATAGAGTAGTACAAGAAGATATTAATATAGGAAACCGAGGTAATTTTGTATGGAAGAGAAGGAGGAGGAAGTGAAAAGTTTCCCATGAGAGAGGAATCCTTAAGCAATCCAACCCCGACATGTTGATACGGGTGTGGGTTTTCCCCAATGAGAGGGATGCTTCCAGTAACTGAAGGATCAGTGGAAAAGAAAGTGAGATGATCAATGGCTATGATACCACCTTTGTGAGGAAAAGAAATCATTCTAAAATATGTCGAAACAACCACATACATGGCATAAAACCACGTACAACCTAATGGAATATTGTAATCTAGTGGCCATCGATAAATTCGACTTCTATAGATACAATCTTGCCACCTAATTCTACTTATAGAGAGTTCAAAATTCCATAAGGTTTATAGCTTCTTCCATTAAAATCCTTCATAGTGGTTTGTGATTAACTTAATTGGGGATAAAAAATGGCGTTCCAGTAAGATGAGACATAATACAGGTTGAGGCTCCCTCATCCAAAATGGAATGATGGATATTCTTACTGCAAACAAAAACCCAGATCATTAAAGATAATTGAGCTGAAATTCGAGGTGTATGATTCTCATGGTTAAAAACTACTAGGTTCGAATTCAAAGAATAAATACATCCACTTGCAGAAAGAAACAAATTCTTTTGGGTGAGACAATTTTGCAATACCTCGAGAGTGGACATGGCTGAGGGAGATTGAGCCATATCCTCAACTATTTTATAGTACTGAGCAGCTCTTGCATGAGGGTTGAAGGTAGATTAATGGATAATGCCTTTGGGAGGATTAATTGTCAACTCAGTATTCGACTAGGATCCAACAGATATGTAGTTGAACTGGTATGTTGATCAGTAGCCATACCATTGGAGGGATTTGAATTATCGTAGTATTTACTTCAGGTGGCCACCATAACATCATTTTGCGACTTAGCGGAGGAAATCATCAAAACTGAGTTAGAGGAAGCAGGATCCTGGGAAACCATATTGGTCTCCTAATTTAGAAATGGATCTGTCAACACAGTGGGAGTAGTGGATGATTTAAGGAACTGATTTACTTACACCCGGTGCAGACAATCTTGAGTGAAATGTTCCTCATTACAAATCAAACATGGGTAATGAGGTTTCTACTTTTCTTCAAAAGGTTGATTGTTTTGTTTATCCCGTGGAGGGTTATCTTTCTTCTTTTTACCTTTTCCCTTCTTCTTACTTCTTGTTTGTTGATATTTACTGTTGGATGATTGAAGAATATTGATCTTGGAAGTAGAAGGCATAGGAGTGGTGGAAGGAGGGTTTTGAGTAGCCCCAACAAGAGTGAAATCAAATGGTTTACTTGTCAACTTCTCGCTGGTAGAACCAATCATGCTGTCGGTCACATGTGATTCTTTACCAAGAGGTTGAGGAAAAATATTTGAAGGTTGCAAAGCATTTGGTATTTTCTCATAAAGCTTGCCATATTGGGTATAAATAAGATCCAAATACTAGGCACGAGAAATTACTTTCTCTTCAGTCACGACTTTTCCCTTGGTAACATCTTCTATGATAGGTGGTAACAAAGACATAATGAACCATTCAACTAACAATTGGTCAAGAGAAAACATTCTAACCAAATGACGATGACATTGCCACTCATGAATGTGATCCAAGATGTGAGTGGAATTAGTTTCTTTGAAATTGGTTAAAAGTTCAATTTGAGTCTCATATCAGATGGGTAACTCGAAATGTGTTAATATGTGTAGCCAAGGTACTAAAATTATTGAACAAAGCTCTTAGTAATTCAATATACCATTTCGCTGTCATACTCGTGAGTGTAGATGGAAAAGCTGAAAATGAATAATCATTATTGGGAGAGTTCGAAGAACACCACAAATGATAATTCATCACATGTGTGGATGGGTCTTCTCTAGGATTTCCATTGAATTTTGGGATATCGATGGGCAACTTCGTGGGAATAACCGACCATCATGGAGAATGGGAAATGGGATCATTTCCAACCTCGATTAATTCCAGAAATTTGAGAGTTGCTATGAATGGCAACTTCCTGTTGAGGTCCAGTGGAGGATATCTTGGATAAGATGGGATGGCCTGGGAAACAGGTATCTATGCTCTAGGATAGGAAGTATTTTGCTAACCATAATATACACAACCTTGCTTCCCAACTCCAAGATAACCTTATAAAGGTTGAAATGGTCAAGTTTTGATTTGCTAACCATAAATAATTTGAGGGATACCTTGATACGGTTGATATTGTTTCCCTATGGGATTTTGCATCATCCCAACATAAGGTTGGTTAGGTTCTACATGTTCCATAGCACATACATTCTAACCCATTTGAATTTTAGGAATGGTTTGACCAAGTGGTTGTGATTGTAAGTTACCTTGAAAAGTTTGGGTATACAAGGCTTGAGAAGCACCAGGTACTGTTCGGACAGGTTGAGTTAAAGATGCAACCTATAAAGGTTGACTCACATTCACTTGAGCTTGAACAAGTTGAGATATAGGTTGTGGAACAAGGATTTGAGATGTAATTGGAACATGTATATTTTTTCTTGTAGATACAAATTGGTTATGTAATATGCTAAAACATAAGACTTAAATCTACTCTAATCGTCAGCGGAAACAAAAATTGATCGATGAAAACGCTAAGCAGAAAAGGAAGAATTTCAATCATACATAACACAATATTGTTTTGGAGAAAGCCACATCTAAAAAACCCTTCTATCTGTATATTGCATTAATCAAAATATCTAAGAAGAAAATATAATTCTTGTTCAACCCAAACAATCTCTGCACAAGTACAATCTATCTCAATGCTTCACAAACCAGCTCAAGCCAATACTTAGCCAAATCTGTTATCTACCAAGCTCCTACTTACTTGCGCTCATAAGATCCATGCACAAACTTGTGCTTCCTATTTCTTGGTATCACCAACTTGTGCTCACAAAAACAATGATTACAAATGTGCCTTCATTCCTCCTTTTAAAGGCAATTCGAATGGTTAAAATTAGTGAGTTATCTAGTTAAGGAATGATTTCTTTTAGGTTTTCTTTTGACTACATGCACCATCTATACAACTTGGAAAATTATACAAGTGATAGTACACTATCCCTGAAATATAATCTCAACTAGGTCTTCCTCTGAACTAACATGAATGAGTTATTTATGAGTGAATTACTAGTTATCTGATTAATCACTGCATATGAATTAAATCTAGTTTAATTCACTTGACCTCTCACTAGTTCCTCCAACTGTTTGAACTAGTTTAACCGACTATAACTCAGTTAGACTGAGTTAATTAATTACAACTCAAAAGAACTCAACCTGGACCCCTCAAATTTAGGAATCACTCTACATGACTGTAGTTAGACTTCAAACTCGAATTTCTGATCCAACTAAGTCAACTTAACTTAGTTAACTGCTACAAGCTGCTATGAGAATAGAATTACAATTTAATTCCTAATTTAATTCAAGGACGAATTAAATTAATGTTTTCTTAATACTATTTTTAACATTTCTTGTTGCTATTTTCAACACTCCCTCTCAACAAGAAAGGCATTCAACTCTATCCCGATCCGATACCTTTGGAATGTTATGCATGCAACTCTTGCCACTCTTTTTATTGCTACTATAACATCTGCAACCAAAAACCATCCAAAATAAATAAACTGAATCAACTATGTCTACAATTGTCTACTAGGAAAACTGTGCTACTGTTATATCTACTCCTGAGCCTCTTGCTCTACTGTTAACACTGCTCTACACTCTTCAGTATCTGATTAACATTGATCCTCCTGCTACTGAATATTGTGGGCCCCCATAGCAAGATAATGATTCATGAGACAAAATACACCTCAGTGGACCCTGCCTAAATTTCTGCAACTCTTGGGAATATTGCTTCACATCGCCCCACCTCTCACTTGGAGGTATGGTTGCATGTGCTCCCTATGCCCACTTGGCTCGAATTCCCCCCTATTGGAGGTCTATACTTGAGTGGATGTCTCCACTTGGTCTCCTATATGCTTCTCCAATTATGGCTGCTCCACAATTTGTTGAGACTGCTTCTGAGGCTACATGTTGAGAGGTAATTCATGCTCCCTCTCAACCACCAAGTCTCTAACCTTTTCCTTTCTCCTCAAGCCTGTGCATGCATCTTGTAACTCAAGTGTATACAGGTTCTTCACTCGCACCCCAATTTGGTTCATCTTTCCCATGGTGAAGTGTCCAAGGAAAACCTTCCCTTTGGTAAAAATCTCATCGTCTAGGCATTCTGGAAACTCAGATCCATGTTGTAACTGTCCTGCTGTCACAAAATTTTCTAGAAAAAAGCGATGATTTTAAATCGACGATATCTCCTTAATCCAAACTCCGATTCGACTGATTTTTTTTTTCAATTTGGGTATTTTTTTGCAAGGAATCCAGATCAGCTATCTTTTGTGAAAAAATTTCACATAAATTTTCAGATATGCTCTGCAAACTCGCCGCCCAAAACAATTCCTTCTCTGATACCATGTAGATTTTTGCTTGTAGATTCAAACTGCTTATGTAATATGCTAAAACATAAGACTTAAATCTACTCTACTCATTAATGGAAATAAAAATTGATCAATGAAAACACTAAGAAGAAAAGGAAGAATTTCAATCCCGCATAACACAATATTTTTTCGGGGAAAGCCACAACTAAAAACCCCTACTATATGTATATTGCATTAATCATAAGACCTGAGAAGAAAATACAATGCTTTTTCAACCTGAACAATCTCTGCACAAGTAAAATTTATCTCATTGCTTCACAAACCAACTCAAGCCAATATTTAGCCAAATCTGTTGCCTGCCAAGCTCCTACTTCCTTGCGCTCACAAGCTCCATGCACAAACTTGTGCTTCGTATTTCTTGGTCTCACCAACTTGTGCTCACCAAAACAATGATTAAACTTGTGCCTTCATTCCTCCTTTTAAAGGAAATTCAAATGGTTAAAATTAATGAGTTCTCTAATTAAGGAATGATTTATTTTAGGCCTTCTTCTTATTGCATGCATCATCTAAACAACTCGGAAAATTATACAACTCATAGTACACTATCCTTGAACTCTGATCTCAACTAGGTCTTCCTCTTAACTGACACACATGAGTTATTTATGAGTGAATTATCAGTTATTTGATTAATCATTGCATGTGAATTAAATCCAATTTAATTCACTTGACCTCTCACTTGTTCCTCCAACTGTTTGAACTAGTTTAACTTACTATAACTTAGTTAGACTGAGTTAATTAATTACAACTCAAAAGAACTCAACCTCGACTCCTAAAATTTATGAGAATCACTCTACATGACTCTAGTTAGACTTCCAACTCAAATTTACTGAGCTAACTAAGTCAACTTAACTTATTTAACTACTACAAGCTGCTATGAGAATAGAATTACAATTAATTCAAGGAAAAGTTAAATTAGGATTTCTTAATACTAGTTTTAACATTTATTGTTTCTATTTTCAATAGAATAGGTTGAGAAACTAAAGACAAAGCCACAACTGAACCAGGTTGTATGGGCATGGTAGGTTGCCAAACATTAGTAGCCATTCCCGAATATGGAGGACTCATTTGAGATTGAGCACTAACTTGAGGAGATGCAAATATCCCTGCAATACTTTTCCCCTCTACCAAAAGACAAGGGTCGTACAGAGGCAGCTTCCCCTCAAGAGAAGGATTCATAATAGGAGGTGGATTGGGTTGTTGTTGGCATCCATACCCACTAACATAAGGGCCAGTCTACTGTTGAATCATAGGAGTAGATGGAGGTATAGGAGCAAACTGTGTAATGCTCATCAAAGAAGTGCTAGATGGAAATCCATATGTAGATGACATCGGAGAGGTCCATGGACTGGATGTTGTGCCAGAAAAGGTACCAGACAAAGAGTGGTAACTAGGTAGGATAGACGGGCCACCATTCAAATGTGTCTTTGGTGATGTTACAAACATGGATTAAGTTGCAACATAGGTTGTAATAGTCATGGTAGTAGAGATAGGTTGGGAAAGCATAGAAGATTCAGTCATGGTTAACTGTCCCAAAGAGGGTTTCCAAAGGAAACTTAATGCCGAGTTGAAAGGAAAAGAATTAGACAAAGGATCTTGTGATGGAGTATGAGGAGAAGGAAAAATATGGGCTTGATAAAAATGAGTCCCTACTTGAATGGGAGAAGAGGTTTGAGGTTCTTCTTGTGGAATTTCTTTGATACTCACAAGATTAGGTGGATGTGATCCACTGTTGGGTCCAATATATATAGGTTTCAGTTTTGTATAAGACACAATAAGAGAAAAGGAAGGACCTGAAGTAATAAGTGCATATAACTGAGGTGCCTCAGGTTGTGTCATATCTTATTCAGTATATTCAAGTTCAATAACCTTAAGTGACAAGATTTCAGGTGCTTCAGTTTCCACTGTGTTAGATTCACTAGCCAATGGATAGGTAATCTTTGGCTCAGTACTCACAGAAAAAGATGATTTTGGTGGATCAATTTCAGGTGGGGGACCAGAAGTAGTAGCTCCTAAAGCACTAGATTTGATAGTCTTTGTCTTTTTATACTTCTAATGATGTCCAGGAGTGCCTCTAGTGGAAGAGGAAGCTTATTTTTCATTCTATGCGAATGAAAGAGGGTAGGGTGTTGTTCTTCCACTCTAGATTAAAAAATTTTAACAATTAAAACAAAAAAGAAATCAAAGAGGGTAAACTAGGCATAAAGGTTTACCAAGCAATTGTGAAATGCAATATACAACCTTGGAGAACCAAGGATTTACGTACGCGAAGGAAATCTCCCCGAATGTTGTGTTTAGTTTATCACAGTATACAAGGCAACTGACTTGGTTACCTATGCTGAGGATAACAACCTATGGTGGACTTCCAAAATATACTTAATGGTACAGTGAAGTGTTTTCTCCGTTAGTGTTATCTAATGCATAACCGTACGATAAGAGCATTCCCATATACTTTTCATGTGCGGAGCTCCATCCAATATACCCAAAGGTACGTGGAGAACAGTCTGATACACTTACATACATGGAACAAGATATCACCCCCGGAATGAAATGCTGGCAAAAAATGATAACTCTTATATTTATAGATGTCAAAACACGTCTCAAGGCTAGAATTCTAGATCTTTGTGTTAATGATTCAAATGCTTCTTAAGATTGCTTCAATAAATTTTAAAGTTTATCTTGAATTAAGTCTCAGTTTTCAAGGCTCACCATGAATTTCACTTGAATTTCCTAAAAATGCAAGAGAACATAGAGTATGCAACATATAAGATGCAACAAACAAGTTTATTAAACCAATTCCCCTAATGCAATTGTTTCTAATTCCAATTCACACACAAACCCCTACATGCAATGCAAGATGCATAAGATTTTTCTTTTCAATTCCACTTAATTTTCATATCAAAACTAAGATATTTTCCTAGTCATTGATAAAATACACTATTCAGAATGATGATTGAAACACCAATTCTTTCAAGCAATCAATTTGCTAATGAGATAATTGGTAAGAAGAAAGGAAAATCTAAGAAAATTCTTATCAAATGCACTCAAAACCAAAATAAAATAATATGGAGGCATCTAAGAGACCAATACAGACTCAAGGAAATAATGAGGACCAGATGGAACAAAGCTAATCAAATATAAAAGCACAAAAAGGTAATTTTTTTGCATGAAATAGGGGTCAACGCAGGTGATGAAAGGCATCAGTACTTTGCAACATAGGTGCAGAGAAGGCCAAGTAGCACAACAACGCTTTGTCTTTAGACCAGGGGGAGCATTGATCAATCTAAGGCCAAGTTCTGACACAAAAAATCCAAATGAAGCTCAATGAAAGGTATTCTTAGGTTCAATTCAACGGGAGTGAGGCAATGGAGGTCTGTTCAAGAGGGGAAACAAGTATTAGGGACAAAGAAACCACTAAGGGAATGAAATGATCCCTAGTGGAGTCGCCAATTTTTTATGTGGAATTTATGAATGGGGATAGAAGTATATTCCCTAAACCTAGTGGACTGGTCTATAACAACAAAAAGAAAATAATATAAATTTCCCCTTAGAGAAATTGGAGAACGGAAAGAGGCTTGCTTAGGATCTATCGCAAGCTCTTCTCTCCTCTTGGCTTGTAAGCTCCAATCGTAGCTACGATTTCTATAGTTAGAACCTTCACATATAATCAACACAAGCCAAATATCTGCGCCATCTATGTAACATTATCCAATTACTCTATTCAATGGATCAAAAAATCATTGAAATATATGAATGTAAACATAACATAACACATATAGGAAACCATTGTACTCTTTTAATTAAGATGAATAGGAGAGAGTTTACAACCAATAATAGTAGCTGATCTTGTAGATATCTCCTTGGGTTGACTTTTCCTTCCTTGTCACAAAACACACCTCAATATCGCCCTAATGCATGAAGATGGTGACTCTCTCATATTCAAAGCAGCAACATGAGGGTATGATTAGTCTCCAAAAGCCAACCCTGACGTTGTAGATGGCTGTAAATTTATAGGAGAGGGATGGCAGTTTAGGAATTCTTATCCATTTACCAATATAGGCTTAAGGTCCACTTACGAGGAGAGGATGAGCTCAAGTGATAAGAGGTGAAATATTCAAGGTAGGATCAGATAAGATTCAAAGTTCTTAGCCAAGGTAAATGGTTGAAACAACTCCTAGAGTTTTCTAGAAGAGGAAGCTTTGGGTTTCTTTTTAATTTTCCTGAATTTCTAGAATTAACACACCCCCAACAAGGGACAACCTTCTATTGATCAACGTTGGTACAGAATGAAGCAACATGTTGCTGAATGTAGGTCTGTAAAGGGATAGGGTGTGTTAGGCCTTAAAATAATTAATTTGAAGTAATCAGACCCAAAAAATTAGGGATTTGGAAGAATCATGCTTAGGGATTTGTGTAGGGATGATGACAAGGTGTTCATAGATGTGGATTGATACGTTTTGTAGGTTTATTGACAAGATGCAACAAAATGGCCTATAACAAGTAGCTAGACTGGAAGCTATCAAAATTTTTCTTTCCTTTTCCATTCTTAAAAACATCAAGGTATATCATATAGATGTGAAGTCAGTGTTTCTCAATGGAGAGTTGGAAGAAGAAGTTGATATTGAGTAGTCAGAGTGATTCACACACACAGAAAATGAAGGGTTTGTGTGCAAACTGAAAATGACTTATATGGACTCAAACAGACACCCTAAGTCTGGTATGCAAGACTAGATCAATATCTTCGGAATCAAAGCTTCAAGAGGGGCACTGTAAACAACAATCTGTATATAAAATCTCAAGATGCTAATCTATTAATTATGGTAGTGTATGTGGAAGACATAATCTTTGGAAACAATATGGAACAATTGGGACATCAATTCGCAAACTCTATGAAGATAGAGTTTGAGATGTCCATGATAGGAGAACTATCCTTCTTCTCGGGATTGCAAATTTCTCAATCAAAATATGGGGTATTTATCTCCCAATCCAAATACCTACGAGAAACTATGAAGAAATTTGGGCTGGAAGATTGCAAGCTAGTTAGCACACCCATGGTTACAGGCTATAAATTATGCAAAGAATATGAGACACCACAGGTAAATTAGACTGATTACAGATCAATGATAGGAAGCTTGTTGTATCTCATAGTGTTGAGACCAGATTTCTTGCAAGTAGTAGGTCTTGTGGCCATATTTCAATCCTACCTCCATGAGAGTCATATCATCATTGTCGAAAGGATTTTCAAATACCTTCAAGGGACATTAGGTTATGGACTATGGTATGCTAAAAGCATAGAGTTTAAGTTGAAGGCCTATATTGATGCTAATTGGGTAGGCAGTATTGATGATAGGAAGAGCACCCTTGGTGCAACATTCTTTTTGGGAATTGCTTAGTGTCCTGGATCAACAAGAAACAAGACTCCATCTCTTTATCAACTGCTGAAGAAGAGTATATTGTAGCTACCACATGTTTCTCACAAATTCTATGGATGAAACAAACCTTGAAGGCCATTAAGGTAGAATTGACTGATCCCATTCCAATAATGTGTGATAATACTAGTTCCATCAATATCTCTAAGAGCCTTTTCATGAACTCCAAGACGAAGCACATTCCTATCGAGTTAGATTTATTAAGAGACGATGTTACAATTGGTGTTGTTTGACTTGAATATGTGGACACTAAAGACCAACTTGCAAACATCTTTACTAAGCCACTTGCAAGAGAACCATTTGAGCATCTCAAGCAACAGATAGGAGTTGCAACTCCTCCTCCCAAATGAATTGATTATAATGTGTGTTGGCAACTACTCAACATGTGGGATCAATTAAAGAGTAGTATGCAGTGGTTCAGGGAGAGTTTTCAAGAGAATCATTTGCCATTGATGCCAAAAGGGGAGAAGATTACTGGTGCTTAGGATAAGAACAACGATGAAAAATTCCATGCTTGGTTTCAAGGGGAGCTTATAGTGTTTCCATAAACGCTAAAGGGGGAGATTGTTGGACCATTGGCATTACCTAGATGGCTGTTGTCAGCAAGTATGTTGGAAATGATGTCAAATAGTCTAGCATTGAGGAGCATGTTGTTCAGGAGGATTCCCATGGTTGTTGCAGTCTCTAGTAGAGAATCACCATAATAGAAGGCTTATAAGAGAATCCATAAAATGATGACTATGGTGGTTGTGAGTCCCAGGATTTGAAGGAAATTCTACCTCTAGAGTTGAACTCATATTCTCTTAGAAGTGGCTTAGTTCGATAGTGCCTGGAAAGAGCTTTCCAACGATATGTGGAAGTCAACAAATGGCCTCTTGCATCAAGAGTTATTTCCAATAAAAGTTGAAGTTCCCAAGGTATTCATAGCATAGTTAAATATCGTTAGTGAGCCTTTGGCACGTAGCCAAAGTTGGAAGAACTACCAAACTCAGCAGAAAGTCTAGCAGAGCCTCTAAGTGAGAGCATTAGGTAGATGTCGAAACATCGGATTTGATTAGAGGTGCCAACATTACAGGATAGCTTGGTGGGCTTATCACAGAGAGCTCACCCCGATGGACCAAGATGACGCCATCCCAGTGGGTGCACCTTGGTGGTTTCAAATAGGGTGCAAGTTGTAAGCACCAGGAAGGAACAAAGCAGCTGGAGCCCACCTAGTTGCAATAGCCCGGAGGTGAATCCCAGAAGGGATAACAAAGAGGTAGCATAGTAGAACGTCAGACCCAGCAAGAGATCGCAAACGGCTAAGTGCCGAGAGGAAAGTGTCGGGCTATGTGGCAACTTTCCAATGGCATTGGAGACAATTTGATAGATGGGATTTGTGGTCCCAGAAGTGGTTTCCGGCACAGTTGATCATGCAGATCAACGACAGAGAGCTACTCCAGGGGTAACCCTCCCCAAAACCTGAATCCGCTTAGAAGTGGCGCCAGAACCAGATTTTGGAACCTAGTGGTTTTGATTAAAAAGGAATTTGGTGCAAATCAAAGGTCCCAGAGAACCTTTATCTCTCCTCTAGAAGGACACATGCAACCTTTGATTGGCTATCAGGAGTTGATGGTGACAAATGATGTTAGCATGATGTGGTTGTACGAGGGACACATGGGAGGAATATTCGACATTTTTGGGTGGCCTAATGGGCCAGACCTAAGTGACACATGTCACCACTCAATATCCGCCATGTGGGGTTGATGACATAAGCATGACATCATCTCAGAAGGGCTACCCTAGAAGGTTTGAGTGGTGTGTGCATATGAACTAGTGGGCTGACTAGGCATCGGGTAGACGTGGCCCTGTCAGAGCACGAACCAATGGAAATGAATCAAGCAGACCCAACTCGGACAACTCATCTCGTAAGGAAGACCCAGATAGTTTATGAAGGGGCACAAGAAAAACACGTAGAGTAGTATGAACTAGGGAAACTTCAGTCAAACAACTCATCTCGACAAGGCCTTTGATTGGCTAGTGAAAGAGTGGGCGAACCCTACCAGACAGTTCATATTGTAGGAACAAACCTGGCATTTATAAAGGGAGCGGCTAAGGAATTCACCAGAAGATAAAGCATCGGGACATGGAGGACTCACAGGCAGATTTGTGGCAAAGCGACAACAAATGAGAATGAGGCCAGGAAGTACCCATGGGACATGTTGACTCGATAACATGCCCCATTTGGGTGCATTAAAAGGCACAACCTTAATGTGCCATGATAGAAAGGGCTATGGGCTAAGCCCTGACACTTGGTCATTTCATGTAGAAATGAGACCAATGGAGTAGAGCCATTAACAAAGGGAATTCAACCCATGAAGGGCTTAAACAGGCTAAGTTCTTGAAGGCTTGAGTTGATAGTCACATGTAGTGATCCTATGACAGAAAACAAGTAAAGGTGCCAGCAAAAGGAGCCAAAGTCCGAAGTCGGCAAATTTGGTAGCACTATTAATAGAAAGCCTCTAGGCTTTGGATGGATGAGTCGGAAGTTATAACTTGAGAATTTGAGTCAATACAATTACCGAGAGCTCTGGTTCAAGGCAGCAAGGACCAAAACGCACAAGAGCAATTTAATGGAGCCTATTGTGAAACAGAGTTAGCTATCCCTGAGCGTCACTGCAAGTTATGATGAATTAAATGAAAAGATTGCGTGTTGTAGTGCTCTCCTTTAGTCTTATGAGCCTTAAAGACCAACGAAGGAGATTCATGCTATGAGTACATACACATGTTAATGGAGGAGCTCTCTAAGTTTGCAGGTTGACTAAGATTCAATTCTTAGTATGAAAAACACACAGGTGCTCATTCTCATATTTAATTCAGTTGTAGTGGCCAAGAAGTAGTACAAAACAGAGAGATAATGTTGTCAATGCATGGTCTGACTGAGAATTAATTCTCAGTATGGAAGAAACACATAGGTGCCCATTCTTATGATTATTGTAGCTGCAATGTTTAGGCAATCTGATGTAACAACAAGATGGAGAGCCATGATGAGTACGCTCTTGGGAAAAATGAAATTGACTGCAAAGACAACATCGATCATTGTGTAACAATGAAACAAAACCAAGGATTGCAATGGAGCAAAGTGGGTGAATGTAGAATATGTGTGTGCTGAGTGTGCAGTGTCATGAGTGTGAAAATGTGTAATAGAGACATAGTGAAGCAAAGGAAATTGACCAAAGTTGGTTGAGAAGCAAGGAGCACAATTCAAAGGAGAACTACAGAGGTGAAGGAAAAGATCTGGTACTGCATTAGACCAAATTTATATTTCTATGTAAAGGTGTTAGCCTCTGTTTTTAGTTTGAAAATTGGATGAAAAGTAGAACAATGGTTAGAGCAGGTAGTGGTCTGGATTCATAAGAGGTTGGTGCCTCTTGGTAAGTTGCAACATGCTATATGAAGGGGGTTGGGGCCTCTTCTGAGTGGTTTCTCACAAACAAATTGACGTAATTAAGTGGGTTCTTAAATTGCATCATAATAACAAATAGATTGGTGGTTTTCTCCCTTTGGGTTTCCACATAAAAATACTTGTGTCAATATGTGTGTGTGTTGTCCAGTTGATGTATGTGAATGTCTTATATTTTTTTTCATGTTTACTGTAGTATGAATGCTCTCTGAAATAATTTCCTGCAGTGAAAAGAATTTGAAAGTTTGTACTTAAAGTTTTAAGAACCCACCTTTTATTGATTCACCCCCCCTCTCAGTACTTCCTTATTCCAACAAAGTGTATATAGTGGTTTTACGTCTTTCGATCCTAGCTTATTTGCAATATTTTTTGAATCCTAAAGATGTGAACTCACCTCTATTATCCACTCTTAAACATTTGATTGTCATGCTTAATTTCTTTTCTACTGTAACTCTAAATTGTTTAAATATATTAAACATATAAGATTTTTTTCAAGATATAGACCAACACTTTTCTAGAGAAATCATCTATAAATGCTACTAAATATGACAATTCTCTAAAGGAAAATATAGGGAATGCCCCCAAAAATATGAATGGATATAATCTAAAACACCTTTACCAGTGTGACTTCCTGCTTTAAACTTTTGTCTAGACTATTTTCATAAAATACAATGTTTGCAAAAATTCAAATTTAATTTTTTTTAATTTGGAAGTAATTTAGAATTTTTTAGTAGATATAGTCAATTCTTACTCATATGAACCAGTCGATGATTCCATAGAAAACCATATTCATTCAGCTCATAAGATACCACCACTGCTTCATTAATTTGAGTACTCCCTTCTAACTTGTACTTAAGGTTTCTCATCTTTATAGCCTTCATAACCACCAAAGCATCCTTCAACAGCTTATGACACCACCTTGACCAATAAATTTGTAACCTCTATAATCCAAAACTCCCAAAGAAATTGAACTCTTCTTTAGTTCAAGCACATGTCTAACCTTTGTCAACGTTCTTATAATATCATCAATCATTCTAATCTTGATGTTTCTAACCCCAATAGTCTTATAAAATACATTATTTCCCACAAGAACAATACCACCAACAACAACTTGATAAGACAAAAACCAACTTCTATGTGGATACATGTGATGAGAATCACTTGAATCTAACAATCATTCTTCATAATATTAAGGGAGATTACAAATAGATAAAGCTTCATCGATCATACCTAGACCTAATTCAACTATTTTTTTTTTTTTTTTAAACTCTTCCTTGGATTCCCACCTCTTCCAATAATATTTCTTGAGATGCCCAGACTTTTATAATACCAACATGTGAGTTTACTCTTCTTGCCCTTTTGACTTTGATTTTGATGTGCCTCAACTTCTCTCCTTTTTTTATGGACCGACCTCTAGCCATCATTGCTTATGTTGTGGATGTTTCAATACTGGATTTCCTTTGCACCTTCTTAGAAAACAATGCTCCAACAATATAATCATAGTCAAAAGTATCAATGACTAAATGATCTCATGATCGAGGGAATAAACACACCAATGTAACTACTTTATCTTCCTCATTGAGTTAACATCCATACTAGTCAACTGGCATATAATATTTATAAATACATTTCAATGATGTCCCATTTTTCTACCTTCTTTCATTTTCAAACTATATCCTTTCATTTTTAAGGAGATTTGGTTCATTAAGGATTTTTTCGTATAAATGCTCTCCATTATGCTTCATAAGTCTGCTTATATTTCTTCTCCAATAATATTAAATAGAACATACATAACCAAATATTGCTGAGAGCTCCTACATATAGACCTTCCCATTCCTCATCAATCATACTCAAAGATTTCTTCCTCATCAATCATACTCGAAGATTTCTTTCTCTTGCCATCTAATGCTATATGTAGTCCTTGCTACACTAAAAAATCTCATAACTTGAGATTCTATAATTCGAAGTTATTTTTACCATTAAATTTCTCCACCTTAAACTTGAGATTAATCATCTTTGTTATTAATCTCTATACACAAACTGTCTCTAATTTTTTTTAAATATTTATTTTAAAAAATTGGAATAAATATAAAAAAAAATTGAGATGTATACCAAATTATATACATATATATATAGAATTACCAACTCGAATAGAAAGGGCTCCATAGTTGGTTTTACCTGTAAACAATCTCAACTTCTGCGTGTTGGACGAAATGCTCGAACCCTCTACATGGCCTCCAACCATTTGTCTGCTAAATCGAAACCCTCCTCCACATTACACAGCTAGAGCCTCCACTGCGGCCCGCGGGATAGCTAGACTCCACTGCGCTTCCACCTCTACACCAGCTGAATCGATGGAGCCACTGACAAAAATGTGTCTATGCGGACTCTTTCTCCAGTGCTGGATGGAAACCTCCGATATGAATAATTTCCTTTAATTCCTCCACTTTTGTGTTGCATACAATAACAGTTTCAGAAAATGGGCACAAACAGAACTCTGTGCAGGGATTGAAAATGTGGTCTCAACTCAATAGTGTGAACTCCTCAACGTGCTGGATGAACCCAGATGAACAGTGAATCAACTTCTCTGCGCTAGGATTTCCGCCAAATCACTTACTCCTATTAGAACTTGGCCCCTCTTCTGCTACACGCAGGTCTCTAAAAATCACTAGACAGCTTGGCCTTTGGCTTTCGTCCTTGTATTTGATGCCACTTATTGGTAATTAGAGCCCAAATCAAATATTACTAGATAGAAATAATGTCAGGAAAAGAAAAGATGAATTACGAATAGAACACAAATTTATTTCATAAAATCTAACAGTGTGTAAAGGAAATATCCACCAGGAAAAATCAGATTCAGAACTAACTTCAACCTCCAAGGCTACAAAGAAATATCAGATTTAGCACCAACTTCAATCTCTAAGGCTACAAAGAAATATCAGATTTAGCACCAACTCCAATCTCTAAGGCCACAAAGAAATATCTATCTTGAGACTTTTACATAGGTTTAATGAACTACTGCCTTTTAGTAAACCAACACTGTTATACAGAATACCAAAATATATAAATGAAATAAACTATTTTTAATTTAGCTTTTTTTTTCCACAGAGAAAAAACAACCTTCCATTAAATATAAAGAGAAAGTACATAGGTCAGAGAAGGAATTTTCTCAGTGGCCATTGATAATGATGCATAAATATCATTAACATGTCAGTCCTGTAGACCTGGATCTGTAACAAAATATCTAAACACACTAAAAGAAAAGGTATCAACATAAGCCGAGACAAAAAAGTCATTACAAGATAGCAAAACCTGCTCGACAAAACGAACAGAATAGGGGAAGATCATTTCCAGAACAGGGGAAGGTAGTGAGCCCTGCAGACAGCGAAAACAGTCTCATTAAATTGGGATATAGCCAGCCCCTTTCAGAACTCCATGCTCGAGCTGCTGGTTAATTATAAGGTCGGGTCTGACTTGCAACCCTCCTTTGAGAGGCGATCAGCTTCTCTATTTTGGATCCGTAAATATGCGAAATAGAGAGATATTGGAACTCTGCTTACTCTAAATATGCGAAATAGAGAATATATTGGAACTCTGCTTACAGGGCTTTGATTCTGAGCTTTCATGGATCAAGAGCTGAACAGTTTAAAGAACCCCGGTCATTTGCCAATTTTATAATTGATTTAGAATCTCCAAATACAATGAGATCCCTGAGACTAAGCCAAGTAGCACAATGAAAGACCACCCAAAAAGCAAGTAGTTCGGCCCAGATCCCAAATCCCAATGAAATCTATAAGAGAGCTCAGGGTCAATGTGAATGACCATACCACATCCACAAAGGCTGAAAGATGATGCACCATCAAAGAAAGCTACAAGAAAAGCAGACCAAGGTCACTAAGAGGGGAGGACTTTTAAGAACAGGGGCCAAGAAGTCAAAGAATTCCAAATAATATAATAAGATGTTGCAGCTCGTCCTGGCATTACTTGATCAAAGATGAGGGCGTTTTTAGACTTCCATATGCCCCATATGATGAAGAAAGGCAACGTTTGATGAGATTTGTGATCCACAGTCCACCGGCCAAGGCAAGAGACAATGTCTAAACGATCCCAATCAGCAGGATAGTTTATAATAAGTCCAAGACTCCAAACCTAAGTCCAAACCTATGACACAAAGGGACAGTGGATGAAAAGATGATTTGTTTCCTCTCCATATTGTTGTCCCTGGTTCTGACACATTTAACCTTGGATTTGTTGTCCCTAGTTCTGAGACATTTAATCTTGGATTTTCTTCTTTTTAAGAAGGCATTTGACTTGCCCTGCAACATGCTCCGAAAAAGGGAAAAGGAATCTTTTTATGTGGATAATAGATTTGGGAATATATTAGAATCAGATCATCAAAAGAGAGGCTAATTATTGACTTCTTTGGTAATGGTCAATTTCAATGTATTTCTGAAAGTTGTAGTCTAAAAATTATGTTTTTTTGCCTTGAAAGTTATGAAAATTCTGGTCATATTTTGAAAAAATCTGGAAGGAATTTTTGTAAATCCAAGTAAAAGCTGTCATAATTCATAATTTTAAGTGCCCTTGACATTTTTGATGGTGCCGAATCCATTTCCATTCGAACACTGCATCTACACGATTTTTTGAAATTTGTTTGCCCAAATTCCCAACACTTTTGGCCGTTCCAACAATTCCTCCACCTCAATAAACAACTCCTTTCCAAAACTTACAATTTACATAAGTTAAGGGCCAATAGATCTTTAACAAAGGTGACAGGCTTGCATCAAACAAAGGTGACAGGCTTGCATCATAAGTTAATGGCCCAATAGACCTTTAACAAAGGTGACAAGCTTACATCATGGGCGAAAGATTAAGGAGATTGTGAGCGACAACTACAGATTGAAATGCCCAATCACTCTTGCAAAACGAATGACCAGCCCAACGATTTGTAACTAATTTTTTACAGCTCAATTGCACCCTCAATCAATTGTGCATTTTGTTCAATGAATCAGCTTCGTAAACGTCTCGATCGGTATTCCATCACTAAAAAACATCAGTTAGACTTTGAGCTTGTGATTGTATGTGGCGACATAATAAAATATATACCTCTTTTCTTTTGTTTATTCTCCAGGATGGCCAAGGAAACAACCGTGGACGTTATAATGCTGAACGGAGAAGCAACAACGATCAGATTGATCAGGTTTAGAATGACTATCATTGAAACTGAAATTAAAGTAGTAAGGGAGAGTAACTCTCACCGGTCAGGTTCTATAAGTATATTTTATTTATTGGGACTGAAATGGAGGAGGTAGTTACAATAGCTAAAATCTAATAAATAGATATATTTTTTCTGTATGAAGCTTGATATGGACTTGTCTCCTGTAAAATCATCTTAAATGAAGGAGGTGGCTACAATAGCTAAAATGTAATAAATATATTTTTTCCGGTATGAAGCTTGATATGGACTTGTCTCCGGTAAAATCATCTTTTAAATGCATGGATTTTATAATATATTTAATGTGTTTTTGGAATGGTGGGTAATATTTTACTAAGCATCTTTTTAATGATCAAATTGGTGTTTATTGGCCAAAGAGGCAATGTACAGTTTACTATGGGGGAGTAGAACAATAAAGATATTTTCTTCTATAGTATCCTGTAAAATCATTATAAAAAGTAAAGGGCAAAGTATGGATTTTATAATATATTTAATGTGTTTTTGGAATGGTGAATAATATTTTACTAAGCATCTTTTAATGATAAAATTGGTGTTTATGGGCTAAAGAGGCAATGTACAGTTCATTAGGGGGAGGTGTTGCAGTGGACAGTTAGATCAATAAAGTATCATATTTAGAATTAGATTTGATAAAAAAATAATGTCAATTTTATTATAAGAGAGATGTTGTATAAAGATGATGCTTATAATGATAGATGTGATAGTAGATTATAATGATAGATGTGATGGTAGATGCGATGTTGGGTTGAACTATTACATTAAGTAAAAATTGAAATAATTATTTCATTTAATGTGATGGTGCGTTGAACTATTACATTAACTAGCATTTGCACCACATGTTGCAAATGAAACGTCATAAGGCAATGGCATAAGAAACAATAACATAGAAGAAAGAAGTAAAAAAATTTTGCAATTTTGTTTCTTTACTGGTGTTTCCTTTTTATCATATGTTATGTTTTAGGGAGATTCCAACCAAGATATGTTCAAAGTGAAGGTAATACATAACACTTCACTCCAAAGGATTTATGAAAATGCTCTTCATTAAGATTATGGAACCTTTATAAGTAAATGACTTAAATCGAACATTTCATAACAAAGTTATCTCATATGACCTTAATTCACAACGCAATGGATAATAGTATTTTCGAGGCATCGGGGTGGGATCTTTGACAATGTTGTTATTCCATTGCAACTTTCTTCAATGAGTATGGCCCTTTGACAAATCAAAAGCATAAGAGACACATTCAACTCATCAACATATGGGACAACTTCCCTATCTACTTTTTTGATGGGGTGTCCAATAGTGGGAACTATGGGTGCAAGGTATATATTGCCATCCATCCTAAATTTTATTATCATTTTATGTGGAATTATGGTCATGGTACTAACATTCGTGTAGGGGTCATCGCTCTTTGGGGAGTTATGTTATGTGCAAGATGGCTCTCCATTGACAAATTGGTGGCATTCGAAAATTCAAAGGTGGCATAGATTGGATTTTGGGCCGTACTACTTTCAAACCCAACAACTCATAAACTGGATGCAGCGTATCAAAGAGCTTCAAAGGAAGTTATGGATTTTAATTTTTCCCACATATATAATGAGTAGAACATTGTTTCCAATGAACTATCCAAAAAAGAGCTACTCCAACAACCAGGAAGCATATTTTACTCTACTTTTTTTCAAGGACAAGAAGAGGGACTTTGGGTATATACACATCATATAGTCCGTGTCACATGATCTCGAAGCATCTATTTTCACATTTTATGTTCTATGTTTGTTTGTTTGACTGAATCATTATTTTCATAAATATGTGGTACCGTGCAAAGATTAAAACAACATCTAGCGGGGCTACTCGTATTATGATCTAGAGCACTAGTTATATTATGTTATATTTTCCCATTTCTAGTATAGGATGAGGCACGTACATAAAAATACTATTCTCAGATTTACACTAGACCTTTCATTGGATTCGAGTAATGGAAAACATGGATGTAAACCAACCCTCTAGAATATTTTTGATTATATATAAACTTTTTTTCTATTAATTACAAATAGTTGGCTTTTTCTCTACCAAAAAATATCAACATATCAAGATGCAACATATCACATTTGGGATGAAGGCTAAGGCATATAACATCTCCTTTTCTCAAAATCCTAACCTAAACCCACCCAATTGACTCATCATGAAAATACAACATTCATATAAATATTAAATGCAGTCTAAAACAAAAATCTGTTTGAATACAGGGGGTTCACATATATCTAAATTTTCTACAGATATTTGACATCTCCAACATGGGCTCATTACTTTGAGAAATGTGTAGGGTGTTTAACATTATCCAGACAATGCTAAGCTCAGCCTATGTATTATTATTCACTTCATTGTGACACTCTGCATCTACACTTACTTCTTCAAATGCATACGCAAGAACTCCATTGTTATTGGCTTCTCAGCTATGAGCATCTTCAAGGCTAGAGAACTAGGTGCCTCAGAGGCATTCAAGATCTAGCCATGTCAGACAGAGTATGAGTTTCACCCTTTTCTCAACAAGAAAATTGGGTATTAAAGCAACCATGAGTATTGTTACGCAGGATGACAATAAATCTAACAAAAAGGGTGGAGGAGCAATGGATATAAAAGGGAAGTTGATAGAGGGAATATCTATTGTAGGGCACGAGACATGTATCATAATGCTTGCCTCAAGGTGGCCATCGACATTGGGCGGTGTCCTTCCAAAGTTGTTGCCCAAGACATCATCTTCATCTCCCATGCTCATATGGATCACATTGTGTTTTCATTGTTAATTGGTATTTTTTTAAGGGGTTGTTAAATTTCTGATTGCACAACCCGTGGTTCATATTCAAAAGCAACTATACCTCAATCTTTTTTAATGTGTAGAAAGCCCCATGGGAATTAAAATTATAGTTTGAATGCTATTCACTTGAAATATGCAACTATACCTCAATCTTTTCGAATGTATAGAAAGCTCCTTGGCAGTTAAAATTACATTTTGAATGCTATTCACTTGAAATATGGCAGCAGACTGGTCCTAGATATTGACATGTTTATGTGTAGAGCTTGACATATGCCTTTTGAGGTGAGTTCATATTTCTGTTTGTGTTTGCTTTTAAACAATTTGACAATTTGTCATAGTGCATATTTCTCTAGGGCCTCAATGTTACTATGAGAATTTTTCGATGGATAATGAGTCTAATATCATAATTTGAATAATAGATTAATTGGTTTTTTTATTCATCTCATAAAATTTATGGATATGTAATATTATGAAAAATCACATACTTTTATTTCATATTATAATGGATGATCAAACAATAATATAATCTATGAAAATGTTTCTTATAACAAAGATTAAAAAACATTAACACAATTTTTTACCAACATTTTTTTATAATATATTATTGTTTTATATTTTAAGAAATAATTAAAGAATATTGTTTTATATTTTAAAAGATGATAAAAAAAATATAATCTATTAAAATGTTTAATATAATTATGATTAAAAAACTTTTTAAATATTGTTTATTTTCCAGCATAATTTCAATTCGCCATCCTTTTACTATAAAGTAAAATTTACAACCAACTTGCTCATTTGGATTTTTTGGCAATTGTAAATAGGCAAATTAATGTGATGAACTCCAACCTTAAAAACCTTTTGTGTAACCTAAAAATGCATTGGCCTTATATTTTCACATTGTCCACAACAATAGTGATTGATTTTACCATCATGTTCACTGTAAATTTTACTGTTGTACAATCGGTTGAAATGGTGTATAAATCAGACAGGCCACAACAATAGTGATTGATTTTACAATCATGTTCACTGTAAATTTTACTGTTGTACAATCGGTTGAAATGGTGTATAAATCCGACCGATCTGAGATGAATTGCCGCAAATGCGAGGATATCCACACAATAAATTGTTTTGGGACAGATGGCTTCTATTTTTTTATTTTTCTCTGTCAATCACGTCGAAGCCGCAGATGGCTTTTATTTTTTTATTGTTAACAAGCGAGTCTTTCTCGGTTACATTGTTTTCTCCCTTTTGAGTCAATGAGAACAAACCCATCGCATCCCTGCAAAGTGAAAGGAGGCTTAAAACATTAAGTTAGCCATAAATGTAGATGGTTAAAATATAATAAAGATTCATAAAGATTGGAATGAAAAGCAATTTTTTGAGACTTTTAAAATAACTGTAAATAGTATATTAATATACAAAGTTTTTGAATCATTTGGAGATAAGAGCATGCTTTGGTTTTTTCCTTCATTCTTTGATGCAAATTTTGGAGAGTCCAGAGCCTCGTTTTTTAAGGTATTTTACTTTATATCTACTGCATGGTCTGCTTTTGCGTGTATGTAGTGTGATGAACTATGTTAGACGAAGGTGGTATGCTTTTGTGTGTATATAGTGTGATGAGCTATGTTAGATGAAGATACAGAGAAACATGAAGCAAAGGGTTATTGGTAGGTACAATTTTTAATTTAACTTTAACATCACCCAGACTAAAGAAGGGCATGGTTTTGGCTTTCAAATCCCTCCATCCTTTCATGAATGTCAATGAAACAAAAAATTATCCCTATTAATTAATGAAGAGCCAACGACAGAACAATAGCTAGAAAACATTATGTTGTTGAAAATACAACATTCATAATAGAAGATATAAAAATCCCCAAATGTACATCGAGCTACAAGCCAAACATTACTAGGGTGGAAATAAATACACTAAGAACACTGTAAAATTATTGGAAATAAAATGGAGGCTCATTGAAATAGGATTTCGCAGCAAGTACGTTTGGCAGATATTAAAGAGGAACTATGGTAGATTCCAGAAAACGATGTAGATTATAATAATAGATCTTCCATCCCGAAGCAGTAGAAACAGAGAAAGATACGGTCATTGAACATACATTTATAAAAAGGGGGTCTTCATCCCTTACATGCTTTAGCTGGTGTTTTATCAGTGAAGATCCATGGCGACTGCATTGTGCACTAGTGTTGCGACTCAGAGAAGGGGACATCCCACCGTTAAGAAATTGTTAAGTGCTGGTGCTACTACTCAGATGACGTAGCCCAGCCACTGGCCCACAACTCTACGTGTCCTCGCTTTACAATGGTCGCCGGATTTTTTTTTTTAATTTTTGGACTTTTCCGGTGGTCACATACAAAGGTGGTCAGTGGATGTCGGGTTGGCAACTGTGAGAAATTACTGCCGCATTTAATTCGTACCTACATGCCTCGGGCCTAGTTCCTCCGCTCGTTCTTTGCCAAAACACCTCGGTTTCTCGGTCATTCGAGACCGTTCTACTCTGCGGTGTGGTTTCTATGAGGGTTTGGTGAGTTTTTCGTTTGGCTTTTGCTCTGTTGAGTATGGAGGTCTCTGTTTCTCTGTTGGATATCATTGTGGATGACTATAAGTCTCCCACACTTGGTTATGCTCTTGTCAGTGTCCGGTGGATTGAAACTACTCTGGTTCTGTTGGCGCGCTCGCTTGATTTTTCACCTGGTAAGTCTTTCAGTCTCGTCCTGTCATTTTTGCTATGATACAGTTGTGGAATCTGGGGTCTCGTCCAAATATCGCCCTCGGTTTTTGTTATACTATCTCCGTTGTTATACTGTTGCCTCTGTTATGGTTGTGGTCGCCTTTGCTATTAGGATGGGTGTCTCTGGTCACTGTTCTGTGTGTAATTTGTTGAACTTCTATTGTCCTCAGATTTCAGGCAACACATTGGCAGGTTTCTGTGACTTGAGCCAGGTATTAACTTGTTCCCTGATTCAGTTTCCACCTCTTCTTGGTGTTTATGCTAACCAAAACCGCTCCTCCTATCTCAGCTTTGTCGATTCGGCTTGGCTCTGCTCCACAATTCTCTGGTCAGCTTGCTCAGGTATTTATATGCAAAACCCTCTTATTTCTATGGTTGCTTCACTTGGTTTTTTTCTGTAGTGTACATGTATTAACGATGCTCTGTTGTGTATGCAGGTCAATGGCTCGACCTGGGTATGTGGGTCCTCCGGGTTTCGGTCTTCCAAGGGTGGCGAACCTTTGCTGGTGGGCTTTGGCACTTCAGCTCATCAATGCACTGATAGTTCTTTGGGTTTTTTGTATATTTTGATTTTGCTGTCTTTGCTTGACATGCACAGTCGTTATTCCTTGTGGAGTTGAGGCTTTGGCCTACCTGTTCTGGTTAGTCGTTCATTGACTGGTTATTTGGGGTCTCTGTTCCCAAACCCTAGGCCAGGGTTTGTCCACTCAGGACGCGACCCTTGTTGTTGTTTGTCAAGGAATGTAATGTGTGCATATAATGGTTAATAGCAGTGCAAACATGGTTTTGTTATCACTGTTTAACTTGTGAAATTATGAAGAATCGTTTAAAGGAATACCTTTGCTATAGGTTTCTCTTCCGTTCTCTATGTTCGGTCTTGTTTCTTCTCGGGTCTTTGGCTGTAACTCCTTTTCGAAATATGGCTCAACACATCGGCCCTTCACTCTGTGGCTATGCATTTAAATGGTTTTATTGTAGTTTGTTCATTCTACGAGAACATAAAACAATACGACATTACCGTGGTCTTTCTCTGTTTGTCAACACTGTTCATTTCAATTCGATAAATGAAAAGAAATTTAATCATACAGCAGATAGATAATGTATACAGATGGACAATTTTTATTGAAATAGATTTGTTCCTTTATTTCTATGTTATGAAGTTGCAGAAACTTGCTCTTGTCTTACATTTCTCCTTTTATACCTTGTGGTTACAGTTAATTTGAAACTGCAATTATTTTTCAGTTGAATAGAAACAATTGGTTGGCTAACTACAGTTGTTGGTTGTCATTACAAGATCTTCTTTTAGACAATTTGTCTTTCTTTCCTAAATTAACAGATCAAATCCTAAACTGATATTTATTTATGTTGACCTATAATAACCCTAACCTACATTTAACTTTGACATTTAACAACTAAGAGTAAAGTAAACTAGAATCCTAGCTTATAACTTCATAAACTAATAATAAAAAAAACAATCTAGATATTCAACAACCTTCTAGCCTGGCGGGACTTCACTCGGTCATGGTGAGCTAGATGCTCCTGCATCAAGCTCCTGGGGCAAAAAGAAATCATGGCTCCGGTCCATGAGCTTCTCGACTGAAGTACCTGTCTGTTCAATTTGCCTGGCATCAAGCCACAGATTGTCCTCAATAGGACGGTTCTTCCACTTGACCAGGTATTGTACATACTCCTTCCGCCGAGTTAGTTTAACCACCTGAGTGTCGAGAATAATTTCGATCTCGGGAGGTTGAACGTAAGGCATTTGTCTCTTCCAAGCTTCTCCTTTCTCCTGGGTACTTCGTGTAGATCGCGTGTTTCC